>PPLH03000064.1:0-21971 GCA_003706445.3 Williopsis mrakii
TGGGTGTCTTATCAAGAAACTTGCAGAATCCAAAGAAAATACATCTCAATGCAGCAAAGAAGGTTGTTAGATATTTGAAATCTAGTGAAAACTTTGCTATCACTTACCGAAAGTCAAATTTACCATTGCAGGGATTCGCTGATGCTGATTATGCAAATGATCTCACGACGAGAAGATCTACAACAGGGTTTATCTTCAAACTTGCGGGTGGTCCCATTAGCTGGAGATCAAAATGACAAGTTACAATTGCTTTGTCAACCACCGAAGCGGAGTTTATGGCTATTACAGAAGCAGTTAAAGATGGCTTATGGTTGACTCAGGTCTTCAATAGTTTAGGGATTGACGTTGGTACCTTTACTGTTTTCAATGATAATCAAGGTGCACTCAAGCTCGTGAAACATCCATAATATCATCATAAGACCAAATATATTGACGTAAGACTGTTTTTTGTCAGAATACATGTTGAGAACAAAGATATGGAATTGAAATACATGTAAACCAAAGAACAGATCGCAGATATGTTAACTAAGCCATTACCTGTTGTTACATTCCAGAGACTCAGAGATTTGTCCATTGATATCACTTATTGAAATAGAATCTATATGTTTCCAAGATATCTTGGAACAAGAGAGGGTGTTGGGAAGTGTGTTCCAATATAGTGTGTTGATAAACGTGAAACAGTGATGAAACAATGGTGAAACAATATGGGGCACAAGAACGACACACACAGCGATTGCGATTAAGTATATAAAGGGTAAGTTATACCCTCTGAATAGTTTATTTAAGAAGAAAGAGGAATAAGGTTTTCAATATGGATAAAGTCTTGGTAGAGAGAATATCCAAATTACAAGACTCTCAGCCGCCATAAAACACGAGGCAGCCAAATTCACAGAACCTTTCAACCTTTTCTTGTTATTCTCAGAGAAACTTTGAACAAGCATTACGGACTCGTCATTATCAACAGATCCTCCACCAGATGGAACCAGTAGCATCTCACCCTCAATACTCGAATCACCGCTTTCGCTGTCACGTGGATCACTATTTCCATCATCCCTTCCTTGAACTACAGCCTTTTCAGCCTTCTTAGCTAGAACCAGATACCTATTAGCAGCCTTGGGGATGTTTCGAGAGAGTTTGAGGAAGAATATGCCCGTTTAGGGGCCCGACGACCAGAGACCGTTTTCCAGATTTCCTTTTCACTTACAACAACAGAGGGAGACCATTCCGAGTCAGATCCCGATGGAGGGACAGAAGTTGATGAAGATGCACTGTCCTCACTGTGAAAATCTTCTGGTATCTCAACATTAATCTTATCTTGGTGCAGATCCTCAGGTTCATACTCAGGTTCATACTCAGGTTCATCAGACAACTCCGAATCATCTTCGGAAATAGGTGGTGTGGGGATGTCCTTCGACACATTTCGAGATCTCAACATGTCATCAGCGCTGACCGCAGGGACACCAGAGACACTACCAATGATAGCACCAGATGTAAAATCCTTTTCAATAACGGGATCAACTGGAATCCCTTCCTCAAATGGAAACCTCTTTTCATCAAAACGCACCTGATTGGAAATAAGAACATCCTGAGTACGCGGATCAAACAATCAGTAAGCCTTACGATCTCTATCATAGCCAACGAACATACACATGAAAAGATACATCAGAAAATTTCTCGTCTCTTAAAACAGAGGGAATCAACGGAAATGCTGCTCAACCGAAGGTAAGAAGATGCATAGAACCCAGTTTCTCGTCATACCAACGAACAAATGGAATCTCAAAACGAATGGACTGAGATGGGATATTAATCAAAGAAGCAGCCGTAGACACTGCTTCTGACTACAATTGAACTGGAACTCTCCCTCCAATTAATAGTCACAGAGTTCTTTCCTGAATGGTCCGGTGAAAACGTTCCACAACGCTATTTTGAAAACTGTTATGGGCAACAGTCAGTTTGTGGGCAATCCCAGTCTCAGCACAAAACTCATGAAACAAATCATTGACGAACTCTCCACCGTTATCAGTGCGAATAGCTCCCACCTTGCAACCTTCCCCAATGGAGAGCTTCTTCTGTCCCTTAAGTAGAGTTCGAAAGCATTCCAGGAATTTGAGAAGTGACTGCGTAGTCTCAGAGGGATAATGGCAATGGACAACCGGCGGACTACTCCTAGACTACTCCTGGACTACTCCTGTCCACAAATAAAACGCTTCCTACAGAAACAAACCCAGAAAACTCCCAACAGAGCACTTCGCATTCCGGGGGGAATGTTCTTCGAAGCTCGAACTAAAAAGGATTTCATTTCGCCATAATCAATTTCTAAGTTCCTATCTTATCTTATCTTTCTTACTGGATCGTTTTGATGTTTCCAGAGAGCTCTGTAACCTCTTCAAACAATGAAGACCTCAAAAATGCTTCAAGATCATAAGATTATGGACGCTCTTTAGAGAAAATTTATATATGCTTTATCAGTTGGTACACGTTGTGAGTCAATATAATTTATAATTTGTTTCGGAAGTCATGCCCTCCCGTTTTTTGGAAGGAGCTTCCAGGTCATCTTCTGAAAGAAAAGATAAAAAATGTCCCCATAATTTTGACGACATCCTTTAAGAGCAAGTGAAATATCTAAAACGTGATACCAGAAGTCCGAATTACTCCAAAATTTTGCCCAATTAGTTTATATTGGTGAAGGGGAGGGTATATATTCATGATACTGTCAAAGGACTATTTTGGACTATTTTCCACCTCTAGTTTTGACCAATGGCCTTTAAAGATGAAGGGACATAGAAAGTCAATCAACAGACTCCAAGTGAATCATCACCAATCTTCAGGGAAAGAAGACATAAAATTACAAGAGGTACTAAATCAGGTGTCAGAATTATATCATAAAAGAAGGTGACAATACGATGGTTCCATTTCATAACTTTGATCTGAGAACCCTGTTTTCCATTTTGCTCTACAGAACTTACTGTAAATAAATTCACGTTAATTGATAACTTTTCTCCCGCGATATTTGATCAGAAATGGTCTAGATTTCTCACTTACTGCCATACTTCTTTTTACCCAAGTCGAAAGGGATGTAACGATACTTGATCATCTGTTGTATTTGCCTTCTCATAGTCAAAAGGAATAGCGTGATGAAGTAGAAGAGAAGAATCGGCCAAAACACAGGAATATCAGTGAACGAAAAGAGAGTAAGAAACAAACTTAAGACAATTGCGACACTCCCACGGTACCAGAACTTGAACTCTGGCAGTCTTCTAATGAAGGGCTTGAATTCCTGTGTGTTTTCACCAGCTTCGAGAGAGTTTTCTTCAGCTTCCTGTTGGATAGACGGGTCAAACTTTGGTTGTAGGAACGCCAAAAACAGGTTCAAGAGATAGATTCCCAGAGCATAACACACTATGTACCAGGCCTGGGAAGCCAATATACGTATGATGAAGAGCACAAGAAGTCCTGCAAACGCGCACCATCTGCACTTAACGTGTGGCGTGGACTGGTCGAGAAATCTGCGGTGGGTCACTTTGACCTTATCGAGGTATTGCAGAAGAGGAGCCGTAACGGTCTGGCCTGAGAGCGGAATGTCGTCCATACTGGAGAATGTCCACAGAGAGTCAAACTGTTTGTAACGTGGGGGTTCTTCTCGTCATTCGGGATAATTCTTGTCAACTTATTGACGGTTTCTCCTTGAAGAACGAAGAGTTTCGCGCCAGGGCAACAAACGCTATTGTCCGAAACAACCACAAGAATTAGCAGTAAACACAGCATAATAAACCTCTTCGAAGATCCGAGGCGCTGATTGTGAAAGTGATTGTGATTCTGAGAGTAGGAGAGAAATGTTCCCTGATAGCTTTATAGCTGTAGCGAAAGTAAGTCCTCTAGTACCAATCGAAACAGGATATTAACAAATGTTGGTGCTCGTACTGCTTATGCAGGTCAGGGGTATCAAGAGGTCCTCCTCAATATACGGACTTTCATTTGACTATGTGGTCCTCTCAGTGAGTTTACTGTCTCTCTTTGTGTGAAGCCTTCAGAGCACTGACATAGTATTAGTTCTTGGAGTTCTCCTATTTGACGGCATCTACAATCGGATACCTTATACCACTTACGCGAAGACAGTACTCAAGACGGTTTCCAGCGCATCCTGAGGTCCCCATATCCACAGTACATGCCTTAATTGATGCCATTTGTACTGCTTTTGTGTTATATCTCATATTACAATGTTACAAATATCGCCAAACACGACACCAATTCCAGTTCGTGTCGATATACACGAAGATATTCGCTTCTCTGATACCAATTATTTCCCTCTGGATCTATCTTAATATCAGTCATGGGGACGAAACGAAAGTTGGAAACTATGGTTTCTTCTTCATAGACATTTTTGACTTCCTATGGTACGCCTCACAAGTTGCCTCAGTATTCAAATGGGTTCCGCAGGTGAGTACTACATCTATTTATTGAGGCCACGACTGACCGATATGTCACACAGATAACAAACAATTTTTTGGGACTGTATTTCTGCGAGTTTAACAAGGTTCCAGTATTTATTGAGATCGAATACTCTTCAATCACACTGATTATAAGGACATTCACAGATATGCGCGAGTTCCATTCATTTCCAATCGTGAGTGTACTTCCTTCTGACATGACCTGAGCTTACACACTAACACAATCTAGAATAGGGATGTCTTTCTAACAATAGTAGTAAGTTTATTCCTGTTTTAACCTCTTTTTGAACTCTTATACTAAAGCTGACAGCTTCGACTACTCGTTACAATAGCACTGGCGTACCAACTTAAGATCTACGGAAATTCTTTCAAGATTCTACCTGGCCTAACCAATATGAAAGATGAAGAAAGAAATGAATAGATTTTTGCAATATGTTTTTCTTTCGTTTACAGCATCTTTTGATTATATACAACTTATAATATGTGGAGCAAATCATAGTCTCTTTCCCAATATCTTCGTGGCCCATACGATATGCTTGGGGATTTTTCTGTCACTCTGTTTAAAGTCCTCTAATTTCAACTCTGAAGTATGCTTCATGATATTTTCTATCTCCTCTTTCATCTTTTGCTTCAGTTCTGGATCGCTAGTTATGACAATAGCGTTACTCTCCAGATCAAACGAATAAGCCCTTCGTGTATAGTTCGAAGAACCAATGATTGTAATGCTTGGTGACTCTTCATTAGGAGCAGTGGCCCAGAGACCCTTTGCATGGTATGACCATCCGTCCTCTGTATTAACAATTCCTCTTTTCCATTCCCTTAATTGGATTGACGAGTCCCTCTTTGCTTTATGAACATCTCTTAAGAACACTTTTGATAGGTATAAATACGCATCAGGGAGCCATCCAGAGACACCAGCCGATTTATAGAACCCATTTGCCATCGGAGATGCGGTGATAACTGTTCCTTTTGATTGTGACTGTAGAAGTTTCTGTTTAATCTCTGGTAACATGTTAAAATAACCCGCCGTGAACTGCCAATTGATAGATACATCCTTCAAGAAGTCCAATAAGGTAAGAACGCTCTTCTTTTCAGTTGAATGATCTTTGACAAAGAGTGGTGTGAATTGTGAAACGGGATAGACATATGTTAATCCCTGAATACTCCCCACATTTGATTCATCCTTCTTCAATTTCAACAGCTCCTCCAGGATGCTTGAAGATTTTGATACGAAGCTCTTCCAATCCTTGGCTGGGTTTGGTAATGGATTTGAAGAAGGCCAGATCAGTTTAAACTGTGCAGTATTATCTGAATATATCACCTTGTAACTCATCGAACCAATAGTAGATTGAATCTTTTGGTAATAGTCAGTCAGCTCCTTGGACTTGAATACATAATAACGATCTTGGCGATTATTGAAGTAGTCCGAGGATAAATTGGCACCTGAAAGAATTACCTCTTCGTCAAACCCATAGATCTTCATATGTTGTAAACCGAACCCTTCATTGAACCTGTTTGGCACCAGAGATTTCGACAACCCGTGTAGATGAGGTGTATGATACATTCTGATATCCACTTGACTTTCGTGATCTTTCATCAACCGTGCCAACAACGAAGCGGATGATTGCGAAGGTGCCTCCCTGGTCCCACGTAAGGCATCCGTCAATATTGAGACCTTCAAGTCAGGTTTTTCCGCCAGAGCGGCAGCCACACATTCAACGAGCTCATCTTGTGTTTTGCCGATGTATAACGAAGATAAGAAGATCCTTTTTTCAGCATTACCGATATTTCGTTTCAACGTTGCATAGAATTCTTTAGGGTTCTGGATGATTTCGACTTGCCCCGGTCCTAGTTCGAACCGTGGCGAAATCTGATCTAGTTTCTGTGTCAGCGCCTTGACCTGTGGATTAAGCACTGATTCCATAACCCCGGAGGCTCTGAGCATTTTTGTCTGCTTCCAAAGTTTATTGGATCAGCATCAGACTCTTTAAGTTCGTTGGTGAAAAATGATCAAGATCCCGATTGACGTTCACCAAAGATCACCCCAAAAATGAATGTTGAGACCCATTGGGAAGACGCTGAATATTTAGGAGATCATTCTGTCAGAGTGTTCCTAACCACAGAGAAACTTGATCTAAACGAAGGCGTCAAGTTTGTCAAGGATTCCAGTGCAGGTGCAGTTATAGCTTTCTGCGGAACGACGAGAGATAGCTTCGAAGGGAAACAAGTTACCGATCTCAGTTATGAGGCACACCACAAACTTGCGGTACGAACCCTCGCGAAGATCATTAAGGAATGTAAGGTTCAATTCGAGGATCTGAACAAGGATCAAAAGGTCCATAAGGTGTACGTGTGCCACAGGTTAGGCGTGGTCCCTGTGATGGAGGATAGTGTTATCGTGTGTCTTAGCAGTACACATAGGCAAGAAGGCTGGAATGCGGCCGCGTGGCTTTTGAACAAAATCAAAGAAAGGGTTGAGATCTGGAAAGTTGAGAACTATATCGATGGCGCGTCGTCATGGAAGGAGAATGAGAACTCCGATGTGACAAATCGTTGATCTAGTACGAGGTTCTATTATTTATGTACATGTATCTATGTTCGCGTTATGTATCTGCTTTAAGAGCTGATTGGTTCTAATCTCTTCTTTTCATAATTCCAACGTCTAGATACCGACGTCTTTGAGAGACCAGCGGTTGGAGGCAATAAAGGCTTGAGAAACCGAGCATGGAGAGCCTTCTTCTCCAGAGGTTTTATGAGAGTGGACTTTTCTAAGGTCTTCTCCAATTGCTTCTTTGCGTCCTTATCCTTAGCATTGTTGACGATATCCTGTAACTTCTGTTCGAATTCTGAGAGTTGCCTCTTTCTCTCTTCTTTCGTCAAATACTTGGTCAATTGGAACTTGTTATCAAACGTCACTGAAAAATCAACTTTTTCAATCAAAGCGGCGTATTCATTCTTCAAAGCCTCAGATTCCTCCTGGGAGATTAAACCTCTTTTCACTTGAAGCTTGAGGTCTTGGAAATAGATACTGGTAGTCGTAGCTTGGGAATCAGCCAATGTAACACCGTTCTTGAAATGGTTGCTGACCAAGAGGAAACGCTCAGCAGCAAGGACAACTTCTTTCTCTGACAGTTCAGTAACCAGGGATTTCAGCTGTTCAGCATACCCCTCCAGAGCCTTAGATTTCTTGTTTTGTCTATCTTCCAAATCCTTCAAGATTGTTGGTCTGAGCAAATGGTCCTTGCGGCTCAAGTTCTTCTCTTCAAATGCGGCCTTCTTATCATCTGTGATAGGAACATAGCCGAGCCTTCTGACTCTAGGCTCGAAATGAGGAGTTGGCAATCTCAGCTCAGGCTTGAGGGCCACACCAATGAATTTTCTCTCTGGGTGGAAGGGATCGAGATAAAACCGGACATATCCTGGCTCTGAAGCGTAGATGGTGTGGTCTTTCCCAATCGAGGCATTCTCACCTGGGTAGAATCTGGTACCACGTTGTCTCATGAGGATCTGGCCTGTGTTCACTGGTTCATTCTCAGCAGCTTTGGCACCGAGACGACGACCAGCAGAATCTTTCATGCTCGTTCTGGAACCGGCAACTTTTTTCGTGGCCGTACGCACTTGGACCACAGGACCCAGGGAGAGGCCGTTGAAGCTCTTTGATATTCTGAGAGCTCTACCACTGCTTAGGAAGCTCATCTTTAAAGGGTCTTCTTCCAATGTTCTCGATTTCGTTTTGTTCTTGCTTGTTCATTCGAGTTGTCGAGCATTTTTTTCTTCAGCTGCGCAGGGCTCAGAACGAAGGGGAACACCAAACAACAAAAGACAGACCAAGTACAGTAAGGGGAAAAAGAAGAACAGAAAGAAGAACAAAACAGTAAAACAATAATGGATGGCCAGTGGGATATTGTGGTGTCTTCTTTGCAAGATATATTCAACAGCAACGAGGAGCTGGCATTTGATGAGAAGAGAGAGAATGTCAAGAGTAGGCTCGAGTTTATAACGGAGAAAGAGTCTGATGAAGCCATAAAAGAGATAACACAGCATAAGGAGAACGTTGATAAAAGCAGGAGGCTTCTAGATGAGATCATGCAGAACTTACAGTTGGTAATCACTGCGGAAATCGAAAAGAAAGTTGAGGCAAAGCAGAAGAGAGGAAAGAGCTTTTGGACGAGTCCTTATAACGTCTCGGATACTATATTTCTTAACAGTGAAGTTGCATTCAAACTCCGTCAGAGAGCTGCAGATGAGGAATGGATCCAGTGTGAAGTGACAAAGATCAGTGGTGACGGAACCAAATTTGAAGTGCGTGATCCTGAGCCAGACGAGAATAATAACCCAGGAAAGACATTCAAAGCCACCTGGAAGGACATAATACAAATACCCACAGAAGATGAGGTCACGGAACTTCAGAACTACCCCCATGGAACTCGCGTCCTCGCTAGATATCCAGAGACCACCACGTTCTATCCTGCAGAGGTGATTGGCACTAAGAGGGATGGCCGTTGTAGATTGAAATTTGAAGGTGAAGAAGAAGAGGGAAAAGAAACAGAGGTGGAAAGAAGGCTTGTGGTTCCGTATCCGGTGAGGTAGTGTACTATGAATAGATTCCTGCGCTTCTAAATGCTGCCATCTGTTTAAGAAGTAAATAACCAAAATAGTCACGCGTAGAACATTCCAAAAGGTGAATTACGGCTCGCAACTCCCGGAAGTTGCAGCATAGAAAAAAGTGCGCTGGAAAGTAGTGACGGTCCAGACCCAATAACGAGATCTTCTAACGACAATCTAATTAGGAAGAGATTTGTCAAGATGACTGACGAGATGGACATTGACAGTGGCTACGTATGTTGGTGAGCCCTTTTCCCTAATTTCTGTTGGGTTGATTGAGAGGCTTCTTATGTCATTCAAAGAGAAAAAGAGGTTAAAGGTGATGCAGTTCAATTAATCACCACTTGAACTCAGAGACTAACAAGTACACAGGATGCCCGTGATAGAGAGCTCTCCCCACGTCGTGAATACAGTCGTGATGAAGGTAGAAGAGACAATTTCAGAAGGGATAGAGACGACCGCAGAAGAGGAGGTTACCGAACTGATAGATCTCCAAGAAGAAGACGTGACCATGACCGTGACTTCGCCCTCGAAGATCTAAAAGATACGAACGCTCCACCAGGCTCTCGTGACAGTGATAGAAACTACGAGAACAGTATTTTTGTCGGCAACTTGGGCTACGGTGTTGATTCGCAACGTCTTAGAGACATGTTTGCCTCAGCTGGTCGCATCGTGCGTGCTGATGTTGTCACGCAGGGTGGTCGTCATAGAGGTATGGCCACTGTGGAGTTTTCTAACAAGGACGAAGTTCAACGTGCTATCTCACAATTCCATCAAACTCGTATTGATGATCGTGAAATCTTTGTCAGACAGGATAACCCTCCACCAGCTTCAAGAAGGGAAAGAGGCGACAGATATGATGACAGACGCGACAGATATGGTGACAGAGAGGCAGGCTATGGAAGAGACAGATATGGCGACAGAGGCTATGGAAGAGGTGACAGATACGGTGGTAGAGAGAGATACGATGACAGACGCGACTATGGAAGAGACAGATTTGGTGACAGAGACACTAGACCTAAACTACTGAATGGTCCTCATTACGAAGTTTTTGTCGGAAATCTTCCATTCAGTGCCAGATGGCAAGATTTGAAGGATCTCTTTAAGGAGGTTGGCGATGTGATCCGTGCAGATGTCAAGGTCGATGAATATTCTGGTCGTTCAAGAGGATTCGGTATGGTTTACTTTGCCACTCAGGAGGATGTTCAGGCTGCAATTGAACGCTTCAACAACTATGAAATGGATGGTAGAAGACTTGACGTCCGGGCTGGTAAGAAGAATTCCGATACTTCTCCACCAGAGCGTGCTGGTGCTCCATCAAACTCTGAATTCACGGAGAATGTTGAAGGTGACGGTCCACAGAGCGATACCATTTTTGTTGATAACCTCCCATTTGCTACTAATAATCAAGATTTGATCGATTTGTTTGGCACTATTGAGAATGTCCTTAAGGCTGAGATCATATACACCGCTGGTGGAAGACCAGCTGGTTGTGGCGTTATCCAATTCGAATCCGAGACCGCTGCTGATGCTGCGATTGACAAGTTGAACAATTACAACTATGGTGGTCGTGATCTGAAGGTGTCGTTTGCTAAAAGACTATGATTATGATTCGTGATCCTGTATTCTAATCCCAAAAAGTGTTGCTCTATAATGGAACAATTTAGTGTCGTGCAATCGTTTTGTAGTATTTGACTCTTCTTGGCTCTCCTTGACCCGCTACATTAGGTATTCTCAGTCTTCACGAGAGAAGCTGGTTCACTCTCTGCGGTGGCCCGACCGTGGTGATTCTCCTCCTTACTTCGAAATCAAAGCCTTCAAGAAGCCTCCACAACCTCTTCCATTTCCACACCTAATCTCCATTCAAGCCAATTAAGCCACCATGCCTGGGAAGAATCAAATAATCGGTCTTACCTTCTTTTTCATTGCGGCCGGCCTCATCCTTTTTCACTTAAGAGGGAGCTGGCGTATGTTCTTCTGGTTCTCATAGAGACAACAATATTAACCATCTTAGTTCCAATATTGAGTGATTGGTGGAGCAGGAGAAGGATCAGACTTCATGGATACAATACTCTGGCTTCATTCAGAAGAGATATCGAAGCTGGGTTAAACTCTGATAACTTTAACGTCGCAGGAGATAATGCAAATGATTCCAGAAAGGGACTTGATGAGACAGCAAGGACCGAAGTTCTCAAGATCATGGATGAACATAAGATCACATTCGATGAGGCAAGATTAAAATTCGTTAAAAGCAAGTTTTCTGACAACCAGATAGGCCCAGATGGTACACCTCTAGATCCAAAGGTTATAACTTTTGGTAAACTACGGGGTGAGAGTTCATCATAGTCCTTTTTTATTAATCTTAGCTTTCTTGCAAGAAGTTGTAGAGGTCAGAGGACATGCTCAGGTCAGAATCAATGAATGATGCAAGATACTTGTAGGAAGAGTAGGATCTTGGGATCGATTTCAAAGTTTCAGAGTTTCTAATAACTTGATCAACAACGGGATTATCCAACATATCAACTAGATACCTAAACGATTCATCATGCAGAAGAATTTCATCTTTATATTGATGCAGGTCGTCCCGTCTCAAGACCAACAGATTTTCATCGAGGCATGACTTGAAACTTGAAGATCCTTCAGATGAAACCGATTTGACATCTCCTTGCTCAGAGGATAGGAGATCATCATTGTAGATAGCACCCGAATGAATTGATTCACCTTCTAGAATTTCAAAATGGCTCTCAAATTTTAGCGTTTGATTGTCATCTTCAACAAATAAATCAAAGTCAAAATCTTCACCCAATCCGCCAAGTTCCAAATTATCTTCAAAACAAGCAAGCTCAGTGCTGTGACTTTTTGGTGTATAGAAGGTATCTATCTCATTATTAGTGATCTCCTCATTATCTTTGATACCGACCCTCAAAATTGGAGAAGTGAAGTCTCCATCCAACGATAGTGAACAATCCTCACCTTGGTCTCCTGGAAACCTTAATCGAATCTGTTCTATTGGAGTCGCTATCATTAAATTCCGAATAGGCTCTTCAGGGATTCCTGATTCAGATTTATATTTTTTAGCTGTTAAAGTCGAAACACTTGTAGATCTTCCAGGGCCAAATAGAGGAACAACCTTTTTAACAGAAGATTGACATTCATCATTGCTTCTGTTCAGTTGCCACTGCTTATCCAGGTTACAATTGACAGAGGAATTCTCCCTTGTAATAGTCCAGTTATGACCCGTAAGTGACTTGGTATTCAATTCTTCTTCGTCGTCAAAAATAGCGGACATGGAAGACTCAAACGTCTTACAATCGTCAAATGTTGAAAGCTCAGGAGTTTGATCTTCGTCTAATAAGTCCTTCTCGGAGGAGGCCGGTGGGTTGAGAGTATGCTGTGATGATGCCCTAGAGATGCTACTTTTTTCTTGCCCAAGCTTAATTTGAACAGAGTTCACCTGAGCTGTTTTCTTGACAGTATGAGGTCCCTTGATTTCCTTCTTTCTGATTCCAAAGAATTGGGACAATCTATTCTTGAATTTGCTCTGTTTCTTCACAGGATCTTTTCTCAATTGACTCGTTGGTGTGATATCGCGATCAACAATCTTTGGCAGTGGTTTGTTTGTATTTGATGATAACGATGATAGTCTCTTAGAGTTCAGACTGCTCTTTCTGGTGACGCTAGTTGGACGGTTCGCCATTTTACTTTCTTCTAATAGGGAGATCTTCAACAGAGAACGGTTATTAGCAGCCAAAACTGAAAACAGTGAAGCATTATGCGAGCTTCTCCTTTTCACTTCCAACCCAGAAAGTTCTTCCGAGACAAAGTTGGCAAGTTCAGATGAATGGATCGTATCGATAAACTTTTCGCCATCTCGTGTCAATCCATCAATGGCAATCATGTCCTCGTCAACAAATTTAGCGGACATTCCGGCAAACATATCATACTTATCCAGAAGTTCCTGGCGAACAGGGATATTCAGGAAGAGACCGATGCTCGAGCGAGAATGCTCACGATCATACAATGATTTCTCATGTGCTGTGGCAAATATTGTGAGTCCGAATTTCTCATTCTTGAACAGATGGAATGGTGTGGACTTACCCAGAATCTTTGCCTTATTTAATAGACTGATGAACTTAGTTGAATCATCAACTTGTAACATTAAGGCCAATTCTGGATCATCCTTCAAGACAAATTTGAGATGGTTGTTCTCTAATGATGTAACTTCAATATTTTGAAGATTTGTCCATGTCAACACTTTTAAATCAGGAATGTTCTTAATTGGATTCTCATTAATCAAAGAATTCATCAGAACATCCGACACTCGTGGCTTATAGGTCGCATCCTTATCAGTTGTGTCAAATTTATCAAGCTCAACAAACACAATGTAATCGTTGAACAAGACAATCACACCATCGGATTCTTGATTCCTGAAATCATTAACCGAGATGATCTTCCTGTTGAGCCAACCATACGCTAACATCGAAGGCCATCCTTCGCAAATCTCGGTCAAGAGCTTCCCAGTTGGTGTAAAAACTCTTCTGGTGTATGGTTTCAAATTGTCTTTCCCAAAAGAGTCTATAGTATCCAATGCACTTTTATAATACTTCTGAACGTCTTTATCTTCCAAAGAAGACCAATCGCCACCAGAAACAAGTCTCTCCAATATTAGTTTGATCTTTGGCAAGTTTAGTGGGACTTTCATGATTGATTCGATCTTTGTTGCTGAATAATTTGCAGGAATGTATTCATTGTAAAATTTCAAGAACTCGTCTAAAGAAGATGAAAAGCTCTTTTGGGCGGACTCATGACGCATGTAGGCCTTATAAAAGTACGGAATAGTCATACCACAAGCTCTCATCACTTCAAACCCTCCTAGGGGTAAAGCAGATTTTAAAGCCTCTAAGAACATACAGTTCACTCTTGTAATTTCATCGAGAGTCGGAGGAAAGATCTGATTGACATTGGAGGCAGACAAATTCTGAAGGCTTCGATTCAAAGCTTTAATTCTCACCGGAATTACAACTTCCCTCAGGAATTGCACTAGCTGCTGTGTTATGTTCTCTTGTAGTCGGAACAATTCCTTGCATATACTCTTGATCAATTCATTATCCGGTCTTGGAGATATGTCAGGAGCTGTGTACTGTACCTCTGGAGACTCTGGTGAGTATTCCATCAAGGGGTCAAAAAGATTCTCTAATTGCTGACCCAGTAAGAATACAAGTTTATTGTTTTGATCAATGACTCCAGGATGTTCATCATAGATAACATCAAGTCTTGTTGAGTTCAGGAATTGTGGTTGTAAAAACCCGAAGGACATCAATCGTCTTCCCAATTCTATAGGGGATTTGTTGGTAATGACTTTCATATTTGATGCGGTCTCGCCTGCTATTGTCTCATCCCACTCGAGGTGTCTTGGAGTATCACTCAATATTGGCGATAAATCTGCACAGTTGTAGATTGAATAAGCTCTGAGAAGTGTGATAGCCAAAGCTCTTCTCACATTGGAGTCTCTCATCTCAGGTTTCAGGTTCTCACAGGAGGCAAAAAACCTCGATCTGTGATCTAGCGTTATAGAATCCGTGCACAGTTCACCAAGGGCAGAGAACAACACAGTGCTTATCTTGGAACTATCAGGGTCTTCATAAACCATTGCGATAATCAATCCAATCTTAGGATCTTGTCCTTCAAAATATGCAGCATTCGGAAATACATTGCGCCACTCTTCAGGGGTTCTATGATTGTTGTTCACGGTTGAGACCAGGTTATTGTTGATCTTAATCACATTCAACGCCGGTTCCATCACATTCTCAGAGGCCTGTGAAGTACTCAGGTGTTCCATTTGACCCTCGTATAGACTCGATGGAAGACGAGCCATTTCTGTATCAAAATTACCTAGCAATTTCTTTTTAGCCGTTATATTGTTGTTTAGTGATTTTGTTTTGATGGCGCATATTTTTGTTTTTGTTTTGATCTTGGGCTTCGAAAATGATATGTTGCCAGAGAAACGATAAATACGTTACGCGCCACATAGCGATGATCGGGACGTTTTCGCGTCAGCTCAACTCTTGCACTACTGTATATCGAATTTAATCTTTATCGCGTGGAAGCATGCCAAGTGAAGGCTTGACAATGCCAAACGATTACCAGTATGACATTCATGCCAATGTCCCACAGAGCTGCTCATATAAGCTCATGGAACTAAGCCCAGAGCTCCTCCAGGTTATCCAGGATAACAAGGAACCCCTACAGATCAAAGCACCAAGAGGTGACTCTGAGATAGTGATTTGTACGAAAGACCAGACATTTGGGGTGCGGCAGCGTAACCACTCTAATACGGTGATGGTTGTGAAACGGGGCAGGAAAGATGATAATAACTATTTCTGTGCGTACGCGAAGATGTCTTCAGTGTTTGAAGTAAAAAAGTCCACAGGGAAGATTGATCTGTCAGGAATACCATTGTATGATGGACAAGACAGTATGCCTAAACTGAAAAATAACATAACTGTTGATGAATTAAAAAAGGTGTCTGCTATTTCTGATGGTGAGTTTGATACCGTATGGTTCAGTCTCAACGGATCTTCATACAATGGAATTCCCATAGTTCTTACAGATGATTTTATATCAAGAACTCTACACGTCATGATCATGTCTATCATGGCTGCATCTTTAGACGCTAATGAACTTTCACTGATGGAAGTGTATCAAAGCATGGAAGAAGATTCAGATTTCTCCATTGATATTATCGAAACTGTGCTGAAAAAATTTGCAACTAGTACAAAAGAATCCTACACTCTGGATAAGACCAAAGTTGCAACATGGTACGGCATTGAATCACTGCGGAGGCATTGTCATTCTAAGATGATAAATATCTCCGACTTCTTGTTCAAATGGAAATCTGACCTTCCTCCCTTTTTTGAATGTTCAATCGATATACCGTTGTTAAAGGGCCATTTCGTAACCCCATTGCCTGAAAAGATCCAATGCATCAGCAAGTTCGAGCTGCCAAGCGATATTCAGAGCCGGTTGAAATACTTGTTCAGACTGCAATCTATTTGGGAATTGCAAGACATCGTCCCATTCATCGAGGAGTTCAACTTAAAAGGTCTTAACCATGAGAACTTCATTATGAAATATGCTAGGAAGAAAAAACAAGGCAAGAAAATATTTATTTCGCAGAGGTAAACTACATTTATACAATACTCATATGTATATATTGATTGCTCCAAAAACCTTCAATATGTCATTCACTAGCCCTCCTTCTTTGTAGTTTTCTTCTTTTTCTTTTTCTTCTTTTCAATGGGGTTACCATTTTCGTCCACCTTTTTCTCTTTCTTCTTCTTTCTTATCACGATCACCTCTTCCTCCTTTTCTTTCTCCAAAGCCTCTCTCAACTTTGCAACTTCAAAGGCACCTTCATCTTCTTCCTGCTGCGAAGTAAAGTCAAAATTATCCAAATTGGAAGAATCTATGGTCAACATGTTTCTCTTCTTTGGCTTGTTCTGCTTTGGCTTGGAGGATTTAGAGGATGCCAGGCTCTCCATATCTGAAGGTTCTTGAGTACCTATGATCTCATCACTCAAAACAAGTACCTTTTTCTTCTTCATAACTTTCACATGCTTATCTTCCACTTCTACGCTTGGGGTGACAGATCTTGGTGTTGGAGAAATTCCAGCCTTTGGTGAGATAATCTGTGATGGTGTCTCACTAGATAAATAGTAAGGATCCTCCTTTAATCTCTCGTTTCTTTCCTTCTTTTTCAATCCGATCTGTTCATCATTAAGCAGAGGTTCCTCTTGGCCATAGCCTTGGTCCTCGTATAATTCTTCTTCAAATTCCTCGATATCTGTTGATTCATAGTCATCACTTTCAACAATATCAAAGATGTCTGCATGAATTGGAGAGTCCAAATCGAAATCCGGCGCTGGTAATCTTCTTTGAGAACCATGTGAGATTGGATTCAGTTCCCATGCGTTAAATAGTGAAGGAAGAGCTTCAGTGATTAGTAATGGTGGCTCTGATGCATTTACATCATGTTGTTCGATAGACTCAACAATGACTTTTAAGAACTCCAAGAATTCCACAGAGCGTTCCTGGATCTCAAAGTATTTTGAATTTGATAACTTCTCCAAAAATTGCACAATGGTGTTCGTCAATGTCAAAGTCTCTTCACACTTAACTGCATCCCAATAAGTTGGGTCTTTGTTCACAAAATTAGAATAAATTTTGACAATAGCAGGGATGTATAGGACCAAAGTGTCATGCTCCAAAGAGCATAGTCTCTGCTCATGATTCAAGATAGCCTGGATAAAGATATCACCATTCTTGATGTATTCTGAGTATTCGCCCACGAGCCAAATTGTTTGTTTCAAAACTTTTGGTAGTTTATTCAACACTGATTCATTGTTGATGATCTTGATAGACGTAGCAACAACTTCCTTTCTCACGCTTGGAACCCTAATTGAGATATCCCTCAATTGTTCACCTAATTCCTCGCCTGTCGTTAAGTTATTCACAATGGATAAATCGACTAAGTCAGATATCACGGCCAAGTACCATTCAAAAGTCGGAAGGTTGGAATAATTATCCTGTGATGCAATCTCCAAGATTTTCAAGACTATATTCTTCTTATATTGATCTGATAAAACTGGTTTCCCTTTATACAAAGCTGGAACCATACCTTCATCTTCTAAGTCCCTTCGATCATCAGGTATCAACTGAATCATTAACTTCTTGATAATATCATAACAATTCTCATCATCAACGACACCTTGGACGATTTGCAATGATTTTTCCCTTATGATGACATCATCATCCTCTATGAATTGTAAAATATATTCCGTATAGTTTGCGATGAACTTTGGATTCAAGTTTCCAATCTTTAAAAAGGCTAAAAGTCCAACATATCTTAGGTTAGAGTCATCCTGCTTGAAGAATTCGACCAATTCCTCAAGACAAAGCCTAGACACTTCATAATCATCCACATCAATCATGTCTCCAGTGACGAGACAATTGACACACTCGAATACCAATGATGAGGCCCTGGTCTTGGACATCAATTCCAAGACTGGATTCAGTAACTTGGATTTCAATCTTGGTTCCACTGCAGTCAAAGATGAGAACAACTTAAGGATTCTGATAAGCATCCAGTTGTTATTTGAAGACTTTAAAAGTTCATAGAAATGTGGTGCCAATTGGACAAGTATCTTTGGGGTTTTCTTAGAGAGTTCACAGATGACAGTGACAGTGGCAGTAACTACCGACTCATCTGGATCCTCTAACTTATCAATAATTCTCTGCAAGTGTGTTCTTAGAGCCTCTGGGTATTTCAAAAAGATTTTATACATTGCCAACACAGCTTTCTTTCTGATGTATGGTTTAGAATGGTTCAACATCTTTATGATATCGTCCACAACGTCAGAGGCCAACGCCGTAGTGACGACATTGGAGATCCCACTCAAGGCAACGCCAGTCTCCACGGACTTCGACGAGTTCAAATCCTTCTTCAACAAATTTGTGGTCAACATGAGGACATCGTCATCGTTCCTGAAGCTTTGCATAGCGGCGAGATAGCCAACTCTTTTCTGCTGAAACTTTGAGGAACTCATTACTTCCAATACATGAAAATTAGCCCAGCCCATATCGAAGCCGTACATCTCCAAGTAGCACAGCTTGAGAACCGCCATGGTCTTGACGTCCATGTCCGGACTCTTCACCTCAGCACGGCACTCGTTCACCGCCGAGTGAAGGAACTTCAACTGGGCCTCGATTTCCCTGTGTGCCCTGATGCCCTTGATAAGGTCTGTCAGTGACTTCTCGAAGAGAAACCCGAACGGACGCAGACGAGCTTTCACTTCTGACTGGCTCATATTTGGCTTCTTTTTGGTGTTGATGTTATCGCCCTGTTGTGTTTATTCTTTGCTACCCTCGCTGTTGGTGATGTTCGATTTTCGTTCGCTGCCAAAGAAGATCAGATCATCAGTAGGGAGAAAGTAGACAAAGACTTCAGATGGAGAGGGCAGACCAAGCGGTGGAACAGACAGGACGCCGCAGACAGCCATCAATCAACTCCTCTAATTTTGCGGTGCCCGTAGAGCTCGATACACATACAGAGGACACCTCTGATTCCTACGAATCGCAAGATGACTCCGCCTCTCCGTTTGACCCAGTGGAGTATCTACAGAACTCACTGGATTCCGCACTCTCCAGTATTGAATTCAATAAGTCATTGGCCCTTCAGGCCCAGTTGTCAGGCCAGTTGAAGAGCAAGGAGTTTGAGTTGTTGAAGTTACAGGATGAGGCCCATAAAAGGTTGATTGAGCTCCAGAAAGTATTTAAAGAAGGGCTGAAGGATGTTCATACGGTATCAAAGGATCTGAAACAAGCCAGCCATCGTATTAGGGCCCTTAATAAGCACGCTGAAAGTAAGTATCCTATAGAATTCAGTCAAGCAAAAGAGAAAGTGCTATCGAGGAATATAGCAGATGATGATCAAACTGATGAGATCTATATCTAACGAACATAATAGCGTGAATATTGTTGTAGATTAACCAACCTTCCATACTTCCACGCCCAAGATCCTAAACTTTGTGCCTTCGTCGCTCAGCGGTTCATTCCCAAACGTCAACGAGAAATCACTCACCCCATTCATCAAATCAGCATCACACCAGAGACCATAATGGCCGTCCCCACCCCCAAGACTCATGAATTCAGATGTGCAATAGATGATATAGTCATTCAATCCCGTATATGGAAATGCCTTAAACTGTATGTGTTCGTCGTTATCCTGTTTCATCTCCCTACATTTCCACAGAAAACATTCTCCGTTACCATAGAACCTCCTGAGATCCGTCGGATGTAAGTATTCATTTACAAAGCAGCCAAATCTGTCACCATGGTTGTCCTTTATCACAATGACATAGCCATTCTTATCATATTTCTCCCTCTCCGGCTTCATTAGTCTATACAATGTGTGCAGCGAAGCACCGTGCTGCTCTAGCGAGTATACCAATTGCCACTCACTCTGTATTTGAAGCCTTGCTGGTATAATATTCCTGATGTCTTCTCCCAGTTCTCTGGTCATGATTTTGTTCTTCGTCGTGGGTAAATACCCCACGAGGTTTAGAGGCGTTAGGGGAGGCGTGTCAAGCGTTAACGGTTGTGGAGATGGAGATCTGGATTTCTTTCTCTTGAAGAATGAACTCATTGCGTTCAATTAGCTCAATGGTCTCTATATCTCTTTCGATTGTCTTTCCGAAGATGTTTGCTAGCATCTAATGTTGATCGTACACATCGCGAACTTTGCCCTCTTGAACTTTGGGAGTTCCATGATATACACAAATCTACTATAACCACATGACATAGTTAGCACTGATAGAAGAACAGGACATGAAGCCCGAAAATTGATGAATTACCACTTTTGAAGTTCTCTCATTCTTTATACTTCACGGAGGTGCACTGCCAACTTTCTGTCGTACAATCTTGCGGAGTGCTAAATACCGTCAGGAATGTTATATTTGTTATTTTTAATAAAAAATTCTAAATAAAACCCTTAGGTTTAAGAATAGAGTAAGAATACTCTAAATGAAAAGAATCTAATTGAATGAAATAAACTGAGATATAAGGGCGTATTTTAGAATGAAAACAAGGAAGAAATACTTTAAAAAAAGGAATATTCCTTTTTGTACGCCTCTTGGGTTAAATTTAAATAAAACTCGATACTAAAATAGCCATATCCCGAATTTTTCCTATTATGATAACATTGATTAATATTTTGATTACTATAGTCTATTATCGCCAGCTGGTACCAACACCATACAGATGCATCAACCCGTACCATGTGGCAGTTTCATTTCTTTCCAACGCTCATACCTTTTGATATGTTTAGACGTCAGTTAGAGGATATAATAAATCTATTTCAAGAGGCACCGGTATCCATCTTGTTCATTCAATTTAGAGAGCGTCTTATTCTTTTTGAACGAATCTCTCATAATCGTCGTCATTGTTCTTGTGGCGATAGAGAGAACTGATTTCAGACAGTCCCAATCATGCTCGCCAAGAATGCCTTATAGCTCTTCGTGAATGGTGATCCATATCGTGTGGGATATAGGAATTATTATTCCAACCACCTAACGTAGTGGAGCAAGATCATTACCATAGGATTTATTTACACGGATACCCTGTATGTCGTTGAGGTGTTTCAGGATCTCCTGAGTCTTGTGATCAAGTAGTCCATCAAAAGGAATGGAGAGAATACGCGCGTAGAAAGCTCAATAAACTATAGAGAGGATTTATATCCGTCATTTGTTGGAACAGTTTGGAACAACAAGGCTTTGGAAAAACACCAAATTACTCTTCCTTAGTTGTTCTATTAAGATTTCACCGGGTCACCTTTATCTACAACAGCATCAGAAAGAATAGCTAACTTGCCTACTTCAAAGTCGAATTCCTATTGGGAAGTCTTGTTGTCAGCGGTGGCTAATTGTGTTCTGTAAGACTGTTGTAAAAGTTGAAGTATTTGCGATTTTTCTAGGGATGAGATCGAATCGAATAATATTCGATATTCGATATTCGATTCGATTCGACCAAATCGAATACGCGGCCAGACCCCCTGGTTTTATTCGAAAGCTTTAATGATGTGTATCTTATTTTTGAGTAAAGGTATGAAACTAAAAGTAGTATTATTCGATTCCTTCGAGCAGTTCATAGCCATTTTTAACATTTTCAAGGTCTTTGGAAGAAAAATAAGTATTATTCTATAGTTGGACAATTTGATCGGGGGCCTCTCTCGAATAAATTCGAATATTCAATTGAAATCGCTTACATTATGAATATTTTCGGGAAAAAGGACTTCCTATTATGCTACGGGCATTGATCAGTACATAAATATTACATACTGCCTATGGAACATATGAAGTTACG
>PPLH03000065.1:0-21072 GCA_003706445.3 Williopsis mrakii
TGGAATCTGATGAGCGTCGGGCTGTCTTGAACGAACTTGATCACATGGAGAAGGAACTTGTGAAACTTCCTTATGACAATGCCGTAGGTCATGAAGAGTTCGCTGCACCTTTATGGCAACAATTCGTGCTTGTTACTCAGAGAGTCTTTCAACAGTACTGGAGAACGCCAAGTTATATATGGGCTAAGCTTTTCTTGTCCATCAGTTCTTCTATTTTTATAGGGTTCGTCTTCTTCAATGCAAGTGCGACAATCCAAGGCTTGCAAAATCAAATGTTTTCCATCTTCATGTTTTTGACTATCTTCAATCCAATGTTGCAGCAGATCTTACCAGTCTTTGTTGAATCCAGAGATCTCTATGAAACAAGAGAGCGTCCTTCTAAGACGTTCTCGTGGAAGGCTTTTATTACTTCTCAGATTGTGGCTGAGATGCCCTGGAATGCATTGATTGGCACTATTGCTTTCTTTTGCTGGTACTATCCTGCTGGTTTCTACCACAACGCCTCTTCTGGTGGCACTACTGAAGTCAATGATCGTGGAGCATACGCTTGGTTCTTTTGTGTTTTGTTCTTCGTCTATATTGGTTCCATGGCTCATATGTGTATTGCTCCAATGCAATTAGCTGATATGGCCGGTAATATCTCTTACTTGCTCTTCACTCTTTGCTTGACATTCTGTGGTGTATTGGTTACTCCAACTGCTATGCCGGGTTTCTGGATCTTCATGTACAGAGTGTCTCCTATGACCTACTTTGTTGGTGGGTATTTGCCTAACGCTATTGCGCACGCTGAAGTCCATTGTTCTAGCGACGAGTTCAGAGTAGTTGCACCGGCAAACAACATGACTTGTGGTGAATATTTTTCTCCTTATATCGAGACTATCGGTACGGGTTATGTCAGAGACCCCTTGTCCACTTCTGAGTGTGAGTTTTGTCCGCTTTCAAGCACTGACGACTGGTTGGGATCTGTTGATTTGAACTACTCGCACAGATGGAGAGACCTTGGTATCTTCTGTGTCTACATTGTGTTCGACATATGCGCAGCTATTTTGTTTTATTGGTGGGCTAGAGTTCCAAAAAAGAGCAGCAGAGTCAAAGAGGAAGCTGGATCAGCAGTTACAGAAAAGGATTCTGATGATTCAGTTCAACTTGAGAAGGGTGGTAACTCTTCTTATTCAAATAACTGAGTTTTTTTAATTTATAGTGTTCACTGATATATAATTTAATAGATACTATTTTTCTATTTTTGAGACGATCTTTTTCAGGTCTGATCTTCAGACTTTCAAAGGCACTTGTGATTCAAGTCGTTGCTCTGTTCTCTATTAGTTTTGCTTACTCCAGATCTCTCGCATGTGAAACTGTTTGTCTGTTTTCTCAGTGTAGGACCTTGGGTAAGTGTCTTCTATATCTTTGGAATCATTATATCATAAGTTCATAACGTTGAAGAATTCAGCATTAGCCTATAAGAACCTTAAATTTTGCCATGATAGATCTGTGTATTCTAAATTTCTATGTCTTGGAGATTTCGGAAACGAGATATTTGCATTTTGCCGAAACCCTTTTCTCTGACACGGATTTTCTGGTCAGCTTTTAATTGAATGACCTGAATTTCAAATAATTTACAGAAAAAAAAGCTGGGATCTCTTTCACTCTAGGACTCTATATTCGAAAATATAAAAACATTAAATTGATTATTTTATCTTTGTTAAACATCCCTTAAACAGCCGTGTTGTCCAGAAACCATTTTATAACGTAAATAACAGTCGTTGCCTTAGCAACAGGCGACGCCAAAAGACTTTTCGGTTAGAGACACATCGATCAAAACGTAAACAAAAATAAACAACATCTTTGAAAAGAAATATAGGAACAGTTTGAGTCTAATAGAGAGGCCTTTGCGATGTCAAGAAACAATGCTGTGGACTTTGTGCTGATAGAGAGACAGAAGGAGAATATCGAGCCATCGAAGGGTGGGCGCTCCGCCATAGCGCTGAAAGAACTGTTCACCGCAGAACCTCACCAATTGAAGGAACAACAAACGCTAGAGCGGGCTCAGTTTGAGCATAAACTCAGGGACACAGAGGAATTGGATGATCCAATAGAACCATATCTTGAGTATCTCCAATGGATCTCTGATAATTACCCATCAGGGCCCTCTGTTGACAGCGGATTAATTCAAGTGCTGGAGAGATGCACATCACAGTTCAGAGATGTTGCTTACTACAAGAACGACCCAAGGTACTTAAAAGTATGGTTGAGCTATGCCAAGTACTCTGAAAATCCAAGGGACATATTTGTATACCTTGCAAGAAAGGAGATCGGAAAACAGCTTGCAACTTATTACGAGGAATATGCCAACTACCTTGAGACCAATGGAAGAAACATCCAAGCGGATCGGGTATATCATGAGGGGATAAAGCAACAGGCCAGGCCGCTCAGAAGACTACAGAAACGATTTGATGAGTTTAAGATACGGTTTGAGTCTAGGAATGTGCTCCCAAACGAGCCAGACTCACCTGTCTTCCCTGCTAGATCTGCTCTTGCAGTCAAAAGTGGGACTTCACTTTTTGCCTCTTCTCGCGACGAACTGAAGAGACCTAAGCGAAAGCTTGAAATATTTGAAGATAATGATGAGGCTTATAAATCTTATGTGAAAACCGGTGGCTGGGATAATCTTGGATCCTCCCTTTTCAGAACAAAAGAGAACAGGCTCGAGGCCAAGTCTTGGACTGACGAAACTCTACCTCAACATCTGTCTCCAATGATGAAGAAAGGAAAGATAGCAGTATTCAAAGATAAGAGTTCTTTAGCTGGCGGGCCTGTTTTCAAGATTATAGAGGTTCCAGGAAAGAAAACAGAGAAAGTTGACGTCAATTTTGATTTACTTTATCGAGATGAGGAATTTTGTGTGCAAGAAGTTTTGGCAATGATGAAGGGTGTATATAAGCAGAATCTAAAGCAGGAACCCGTGTCTCCAGTGTTTAAGTCTCTTGTTACCCAAATAAGGAAAGCGCAGTACGACGAAACCATTCATTTGAACAAACAAGATCTTAAGAAGAGATCTTCACCTACTGCTACGCTGTATACTAAAGAAGCGAGACACGAAATTGCTGCGATGTTTGATGAAAATACTAGATCTACAAAGAGAGATGATGATGGAATTGATGAGTTACTGTATGATGACTTGACGGAAAATATCATACGTCGACCACTCGATGAATTGACAGAGAAAGTCCCCGAGGAAACAAGAATAAAGAGGAAAGACCTGAATGAAGTTGTGGAACTCATTGGGAAAAAATGTATCGTGAACCCTGCAGATGAGGCGCTCAAAGAGATGCTTCTAGACGACCTGACACCTTCTTTGCACACCTACAAGGGATTTTACAAGTCTGATAGGATGATGAATATGTGCTCAACGTTGAAGAAATCCCTTAATCTGAAACAGTCTCGTCATGTTTTTGTTGAATTTGATGGAACCAGGGATCCATTCAACCTCAAATGCCTTCTTGGAGAGGGCGGCTTTGCTTCAGTTTATCTCGCTGAGAGTATGAATGGTGCTTTTAAAGCCATCAAATGTCAGAAACCTTCAAGTGCCTGGGAGTTTTACATCTTGAGACAGATCGAAGAGCGGTTATCTAAGACATCGACCCTTGATTCCATTGTTTCTCAGAATGAGATTCATATATACAAGGATGAGAGTTATTTAATCTTGGAATACATCCGCAAAGGTACAGTTTTGGATGTTGTCAACTATTATAAGACAGCTGGCCGGAAATTGGAAGAATCATTGGTGGTCTTCTACACATGTGAGATATTGAAAGTTCTCAATTCCTTGCACAGTGTTGGAATCATGCATGGTGATTTGAAACCAGATAACTGTATGTTAAGGTTTGGATCTGAATCCGAATTGAGAGACTGGAAGGACGCTGGCATAAAGCTTATAGATTTTGGAAGATCCATTGATATGACGTTATTCCCAAAGAATGTCCAATTCAGATCAAATTGGAAAACAGATAATCAAGACTGTCCTGAAATGCAAAACAAAGAGACATGGACATATCAAGCAGACTATTATGGTGCTGCTGGTATTATTCATACAATGTTGTTTGGACACTTTATTGAAACGAGGTTTGATGGAGATAGGTATGTCTTAGTGAACCCTATTAAGAGATACTGGCAGCAGAATATCTGGAATCCATTGTTTGACGTTATGCTCAACTCCAGAAGACATGGCGAACTCCCATTGAGTAATGAGATGCAAAAATATGTAGAACTAATGGAACAGTGGCTCCATGAGAATGCTTCTGGTTTAGACAGCATCCTAAAAGACATTGAGCGTGGGTTGAAATAGAGTACTACCTTAATTTATAAATGATAATGAGGAAATGATTGTATTATTTTTGTCACTCGTACTTCTCGTTATTCACTCTTGTATTCTTTGTGTATCCTTCTTGCTAAAGAGGCAGATAATCTTCGTCTTAATAGCCAGGATCTCCTCCCGTACTCTCACTTTAGGATCAACCTGCGCTGATATAATTTCGGCTTCCTCCTCTATAAGGACTCTCTTGAAGAGTAAGTTAAAGATCGTACCAAAAGTCAGAGACATCACTGTCGCAGTAAAGATAATAACATTGTATGGCATCGAGAAATCCGGTGTTGGTAGAGTGAGCAATGCGGGTGAGGTTCTAGTTTTGTAATGCAGCGGTTCAATGACATTGACCATACCTGGTTCCACTGAGAATCCGTGATTAGCATCTGGCGGGTATTCAGCTATCAATAATAAAGACTTATCGAATTGATAAGAGATAGCAATCGTAGATTTTGGCGGGAGACTGAGTTCAAATTCGAGATGTGTTGGTCTTTCACGATCCATTTCGGATTGATAGTATATGGATTTGAGGACGTCTTTTTGATCTGCGCCTGTGATTGTTAGGGTATGTAAATATACTCTCATGAACCATGGGAGCGTCTCAAGGTAGATCAGTCGGCTTTCAGACTCCAAGTTATTTGTCAAAACAGTTCTCAGACCACCTTTATCCAATCCATAACCTGTGAGAGATCTTGAAACGAGGACTGGTGCTTGCCGGATTGACTTCACCAGTGTGGCGTTTTCAGTACTGGCATGGACATCGTAAGTAGCATGTTGCTTGAGGTCAAAACAGTTATCGCTTGTTCCAAAGAAATTTCCATCAAGGCTGAGAAATACATCCCAGTTTGATGGAGCATGAACACAGACTTTAGCCGAGTTCTCTGATAACAAGTTAGCATTCTTAATTGGACGACCAAACAACTCCTCCAAAGTGAATGAAATGGCTTGTTCTTGATTAAGTACGAAGCATTGAAATGCATCATGTGGCTTCTCAGGGTCACATTTTAAGTCATCACCAGCAAGAGGTCTTGGGATCGGGTTCTTAGCTCTTCTCTTCACTCTGGCAACGTCCAAAACGGCATTGACTTTCTGGGACATGGAGTACTTGCATGTATCGGTTTCACAGACGGTTTCGATATCAATTGACATCATATGCCATTCAGATTCAAAGACTCTGTGGCCGTCTAGAAGTGACGCGAGACCTGCTTTTCCTCTTGTTGGTAAGAATTTCACAAATGGAGTCAAGTTCTCCGTGCATACTGGTTCTGAAGGAAGAGCTGCTCTGAGAAGGAAAAGTGAGTTATTTGAGTTGAAAAGTGGGATTTCATTTGTTGGTGCAAGCGACTTTAACGGGAACACCGTTTTAGCACTATCAACGAAGTTTAAAGAGGCACAGAAGAGACCAGAAAGAGAGTTCACTAAGGTGAGCCACTGTTTAAAGCCCTCATGTGAATTTTCAGCCTCGATAACGGCCCAAACTTCAACACCAACACCTCCAGATGATTCACCAGCATCTGGCAACTGACCCCAGTTCTCTGAATCCCACCAGCCTTGACCAAATCTGAGGTGTAGCTCTCTGGTGTACGTAGTATCCAGTACCGAAGCCAATGATCTCGGGAAGGCCCTATAGTTCGCAAAGAGCTTCTCTGAGGAGTGTTTCAAGGGTTCAGATTCCAAACTGAACGTAAAGGATGTTAAAACATGATTTCTCGGGAGAGGAGTTATGTCTAACTGCTCACCGTAAGGGTATGACACTTTTTGGCTGCCCTGCCGGTTATTATCACCCACTTCATCACCAGCCACATGAAGCGGTACAAGGAACATTAGGATATGTATCCAGCTCACCTTCATCTCTGCCTCCTAATTATTCCAACTTTTTTAAAGTTCCTGTTTTGAGATTAATCAAAGTGATGGTATGGTGTCTCGACTTCGGAGAGGGTTCCTTCCGAACCCTCGGTTTTAACACCGCTGATCGAATTTAAATACTCTTTTGTAGGTGCGATAATTGCTTTCTGAGCCGTTGAACAAGGCTTCTGCTGAGATGGCGGGAGGCAACGGTAATGACAATGAGGAAAGTCTCCAGGTCGGTGTACCTAAGAGCCTTGACGGAGCGATGGGCCGGGATACCGAGGACTTTGATAAGCTGAAGTATAGACAGGGCGCTGGATCAAAGTACCATAACGAGTCCGAGTACCAAAAGAAGAGGTATGAGAGAGAATTGTCTCCTGAAAGAGATCCAACATTAACAGATGAACAACTTGCAGACATCAGAGAGAAGGAGCAGTATCTGCGCAGGGAGCATGTCAAGAGCGTCGATGATGCTTCTATTAACTTAGCGAAAGTTAATGAAACTGAAAATGGTGACAAAACACCACCGAGAAGAGAGCGCAAAAGGAGATGGGACGTTGGAGGTGACTTAGATGATCAAGAAACATCGCATAAGAAACTTCATTGGGAGAAAGAAGATACACGAAAGTCAGCGGCAATCGAAGGCTATGTCATCCCTTCAGAGACTATAGCTCCAGCATCTATGATACGAGAAGCCTTAGTAACAGAAATCCCAGGCGTAAAAGACCTTCAGTTCTTTAAGGAACAGGATTCCAAGTACTTTGGTAAGCTCTTGGATGGAAAGGACGAGAATGAACTCTCTGTCGAAGAGTTGAAAGAGAGAAAGATCATGAGGCTGTTGCTCAAAGTGAAGAATGGAGCACCAACCGTACGTAAAGCTGCCCTAAGGCAGATCACAGATAATGCCAGATCATTCGGAGCTAAAGCTATATTCAGTCAAGTCCTTCCGCTTCTTCTGGAGAAGAGCCTAAGCGATCAAGAGAGACATCTGCTAGTGAAAGTGATTGATAGAGTCTTGTACAGACTTGATGATATGATCAGACCATACACACATAAGATCCTTGTTGTGGCTTCACCACTACTCATTGATGAAGACTACGTCACACGTATAGAAGGTCGTGAAATTATCTCTAATCTCGCCAGAGCTGCTGGACTCTCACACATGATCTTAACAATGAGGCCAGATATCGACCATAGTGATGAGTATGTGAGAAATACGACTTCGAGGGCATTGGCAGTAGTGGCAGGCGCATTGGGTATTCCTGCGCTGTTACCATTCCTCAAGGCTGTTTGTCATTCTAAGAAATCATGGCAGGCTCGTCACACTGGTATTAAAGTCATTCAACAGATCGCAATTCTCGTTGGATGTGGAGTATTACCTCACTTGAATGGACTGGTTGAGTGCTTATCTAGAGGACTCAACGATGAACAACTATCAGTAAAGATAATCACAGCACAAGCTCTTTCGGCATTGGCCGAAGCATCGGCGCCCTATGGTATCGAGTCATTCGAGGAAATCCTTGAGCCACTCTGGAATGGTATTCGGAGACTCAGGGGAAGAGGACTTTCCGCATTTTTGAGATGTATCGGTAATATGATGCCTTTGATGGATTCTGAGTATGCAAGTTTCTACACGAAAGAGCTGATGAAAATTCTTTTACGTGAGTTCAGCTCGCCTGATGACGAGATGAAGAAAACTGTTTTGAAAGTAGTACAGCAATGTGCTGTGACTAATGGTGTGAATCCTAAGTATCTCCAGACCGAGTTACTACCCTCTTTCTTCAAGCATTTCTGGGTGAGAAGACTTGCCATTGATCGTCGTACAGCTAGGGCAGTTTCTGAAACGTCACTTGTATTGGCTGAGGCAGTTGGAACCCAAGAGATTATTGATCGCTTAGTTAATGCTCTGAAGGACGAATCTGAACCATTCCGCAAGATGGCTGTTGAGACTGTCCATAAAATTGTCATGAAGTTAGGATCAACAGGTCTCACTGAAAGAACAGAGGAAAGATTGATTGACGGTATACTTGTCGCTTATCAAGAACAAACACTTAGCGATGGTGCCATTCTTCATGGTACTGCTACTGTTATAAAGTCTTTCGATACAAGAGTAAAGCCATTCATCGGTGCAATTATCACTACAATTCTTCAGAGACTTAAGAACAAAACACCAGAAATTCGTCAACAGGCAGCAGACCTTATTGGTCTTATTGCTCCAGTTTTGAAGTCATGTGGTGAGGATGAGATCTTGGGAAAGCTCTCTACTGTTCTTTATGAATCTCTCGGTGAAGTGTTTCCTGAAGTCTTAGGTTCAATCCTTGGGGCTTTGAAATCTATCACTGCTGTGGTTGGAATTACTGATATGAAACCACCTGTTAATCAAATTCTTCCAACATTGACACCTATTTTGAGAAACAGACACGAAAAGGTTCAAGAGAATGCCATTGATCTTGTTGGTCAAATCGCGGATAAGGGAGCAGAGTATGTTTCTCCAAAAGAATGGATGCGTATTTGTTTCGAGCTCTTGGAAATGCTTAAAAGCACGAAGAAGGGAATTAGAAGAGTCGCGAATAAAACTTTTGGATTCATTGCCAAAGCCGTTGGTCCACAGGATGTTTTAGTCACCCTATTGAACAACTTGAGAGTTCAAGAACGTCAACTTAGAGTTTGTACTGCCGTGGCTATTGGTATTGTCGCAGAGACTTGTTCCCCCTTTACTGTGCTACCTGCATTGATGAATGAATATAGAACACCGGAAGTTAATGTCCAAAATGGTGTATTGAAAGCAATGACTTTCATGTTTGAATACATTGGAGATATATCTGCTGATTACATCTATGCCGTCGCCCCATTATTGGAAGATGCATTGACTGATAGAGATCAGGTTCATAGACAAACAGCCGCAACAGTTGTAAGACACATTGCACTTGGTTGTGTTGGTCTTGGCCGCGAAGATGCTTTTGTCCATTTCCTGAATCTCCTAATGCCAAACGTCTATGAAACTTCTCCTCACGTTATCGCAAGAATCTTGGAAGGTATCGAAGGTGTCAGAAATGTCACTGGACCAGGTATTTTTTTGAACTATGTTTGGAGTGGATTGTTCCATCCTGCAAAGAAGGTGAGAAAACCTTTCTGGCGACTATATAACAGTGCTTACGTACAACAGTTGGATGCACTTGTCCCGTATTATCCACAAGTGGAGGATGGGTTCTACAAGTTGGATATATTTGACGCTGTTATATGAATACCTTTTCATAAATGAATACAATCTATTTCGCCAGTAGAAGTAAGTCATCCGAGCAACTCACGATGATGTTCGCTCTCGTTGCCTCCAAAGATCCTTCTTTCGCCTTCTTTAGTCTCAATTCCCTCACTTTCGTCACTTTGCTTAACCCCAATTTGCTCACTTTCCTCATTTTCCTCCTCTTCTTCCTCACTTGATCCTTCTTCTCCACTGGACTCAGAACTTTCTTCCTCGCTCTCTTCACTTCCTGTTTCTTCTTGATATATGATCTTCTTCTTCGGTCTGAAAGCTGATGCTATAGGTTCTTCATCTGCAAAAAAATCATCCAGACTTTGAAGCTTGTATTTTTTATCCAATCTTGAAGGTTCAATCGGTTGCTGCATCAATGCACGAGTAGTGGTTGAAGATATAAAGCTCTTGATAGGCTCCTTAACTTCAATAGGCTCCCTGACAGAGCTTGGTGGTAACGATTCGGGATCACTCCAAGGCGGAAGTATGTTATAGTCTCTGACAATGTCATCAATCGGGAGCGAATCAAATATATCATCCTTGGCATTTGATAGCGGATCACCAATCTTTTTAAGTGTGACTAATGGTACTGGCTTTGGAGCTTGAAGAAGCAGCGTGGCCAATTGTGTGTGTTTTGAAGACAGAAGAGCATAAAGCATTCTCGAACGATCTCTTATGTCATATACATCGTCATAGCGACCGAGCTTGATCACATATCTGAACATCTTTGAAATTATACTTTCATAATCGTAGTTCTCCAATTTCGAATCACCCGATGAGTTCTTATAGTATTCCAGATCATTCAAATATATCTTTGATGCAAGCAAGATGATTTGATAGCGGACATTTTCCGCTTCAGAGCAAAAGTTCTTTATAAGTTTTCTCAAGACATCAGGGCCAATCTTTGGTTCGATCTCCGAGAATTCACCAACCAACCAGATGATGCTTTCCTTAGCACTATCAGTGAGTGATTCATGATCAACCAATAGAGCCAATTTTGTAACAGTCTTCACATTGTTTCTTGGGTTTTGTTGTACCAAATATCTGATAACAGTCAAGAGTTCTGTAGTAATGGTTGAATCTTTTTTTGCATTTGAGATCTCACTCAGTAACCATTTGAGAGTCTTTGAGCTCCAGTACCCGTTGACTTGGGAACATACACCAATGGCTTTGACACTTTCCACAGAGATTCTTGGATCTTGAGAGTGCAGGACATAGTATTGAAGTTCATGCATGATAGTTTTAATATTGTTTTCATTGCAAATTGAAGACAGAATCTTGAGTTTGAACTCAGCGATAGAGAGTTCATCGCTCGGAAGTAAGTAAAATCTCTTCTGGTATTGAACAAATATAGTTGGGTCATGAATTGCCATGTACAAGATGCTCTGAAGTACAAATATACTGGTCTCACAAGGACTTGTTAGTAGACTTCTCACCAGAGATGCTGAAACTTGCGCATCTTTGAAAGTCTTCGATGGACTGAGGTGGAAGTACGCTCTAGTCACCGCAAGAATGACAGCATCGCTCTTGCTAAACAATAATGGTCTAATGGCTTCCAGGAAAGTTTTGAGATCCGGATCAAACTCAACATCATAGACCGGGAACGGAATTGCGTTGTAATTATCAGGGATTTCGATGAAGGTGGGTTCGTATGATGCAGTGTTGATGATCTTCGGTCTTGGTAAGAAGATTCTCGAGTAGTTAGAAAGTAGCTCCACAACATAAATTTGGGTCCACTCGTCCAGTTCACTCACCATTGAACATAGGCGACGAAAATGTCCGTGCAAGAACTCATAGTTCATTGGGCAAATGGTTTTGTATGCGGTAACTGCAGAACTTAGAACTGAGCTATCTCTATCTTTCAAGAGTTGTTCAACAGAATCTGTTAACTCATCTTTGGAACTGGTCCCACAGCTGTTGAAAACATTTACCAGAGATATCGCTGCTGCTTTTCTGACCACTGGAGATTGATCGGTGGAGCATTTCTTGATTCCAAGAAGAACAATCTGATGGATCGAAGATATTCTGATCTCAGACATCACTCTAATTGCAAGTGCTCTAACTTGGTCGTTCTTATCACCAAGAGACTTTTGTATGGCATTCACCGATAGCAAAGCAGTATCACTCTCCTTTTCTGCATATCTCAGAAGGTAGGAATACACTAGTCTCCTGATGTTCAAGTTAGAAGAGGTGACGTTCTTGACAACGTCAGTGAAGTATTGCGAGGCATCTTCACCACTGGATATCAAAGAAATGACATACTTCAGGCCTTTCAAGGTATCCCGTTCGAACTTGGAATTAAGTAGCTTGGAGACCTCTTGTGGTCGAAGCTCTCTTGGTGTCTCAGCAAGGCGCGCAGATGCTGCTGCGGCTGCTTCCAGCCCAAGATCACGGGCTTTCTCGAGCATGGACGTGATCCTTGCAATGGAGTCTGACATTGCAAGCGAGAGTTAATGACTTCTCTTTAGTTGGAGGACTTTTGATGAGGAGCTTGTTGATCTTCTTCTCATTTGAATTCCAGCGCTCCTATAGCGAACTCGACTCTTCGCCTGCTTATGTCATCCGATTCTCTCTATTTGCTAGTAAGAAGGGCCTTTCTGGAAGGGACTGGACAGGAGTTTAAAGCGCCTACGAAAAGTCAATTGGCGGATTAATTCATGAAATTATACAGTTACATTAACTATCTTCAATATTTATTGGTAATTACTTGGGTATTTGAAGTCTGTGATCTCGTAGAAGTTCTCCTTGACGTTTCTGACAGAAACAAATCTGCTTAAGATATTACCAGACCCTGCCTTGTCGTTTGTACCAGATGCTCTTGCACCACCGAACCATTGCTGTCCAACGACAGCCCCAGTAGATTTGTCATTGATATAGAAGTTACCGGCGGCGTAACGAAGTTGCTCCTCTGCCAGTCTGATAGCATCTCTGTCCTTAGCAAAGACGGACCCGGTAAGGCCATACCCATTGGTCGTGTCAATCTTGTGCAAAATGGATTCGTAGTCAACATTGTCGTAGACGTAAATTGTCAAAAGCGGGCCAAAGAACTCGTTCTTCAAGAATAAATGGTCTGGGTTGGTGGTCTTGACAACGGTAGGTTCAATGAAGAAACCAAGGGACTTATCGTATCTTCCACCAGATATGAGTTCAAGTTCAGGATCTTGCTCAATGGAGTCAATCGCTTTTGTAATCTTGTTAAAGCTCTGCTCATGGATAACAGGACCCATGAATCCACGAAGTCCGTCAGTAGAAGAAGTGTTCACTGGCTTGAAGGTGCTTAGTGATTCCACGATGACATTCTTGAAGTCTTCCCACACAGATTTGGCAACATATGCTCTGGATGTAGCTGAGCATTTCTGTCCTTGATACTCGAATGCACCACGCAGGGTGGATAAGGCGGAATGTAGTATAGAAGCAGATGGGTGGATAACATGGAAGTTCTTACCACCGGTTTCACCAACGATTCTTGGGAAATCTCTGTATACATCAAGAGCAACATTGTCGGAGATCTTCCTATAAAGACTCTTGAAGACAGTGGTAGAACCGGTGAAGTGCAAAGCAGCGAACTCAGAGTCACTCAAGACAGTGTCTGTAACCATGTTTGGTTCACCTGGAACGAAGTTGATTACACCCTCTGGCAAACCAGCCTCTTCCAGTATAGTGTAAAGAAGATAATTCGAGAGAGCAGCTGTTTGGGAAGGCTTCCACACAATGGTGTTACCCATCAAAGCCGGAGCTCCAACCAGGTTGGCAGCAATAGCAGTGAAGTTGAAAGGAGTAACAGCATAGACAAAGCCTTCCAATGGTCTATACTCAGCTCTGTTCCAGACGCCTGGACTGCTCTCGCATGGTTGTGAGTCATAAAGATCCTCAGCGTACTTAACGTTGAATCTGAAGAAGTCTATCAGCTCAGCGACAGCGTCAATCTCAGCTTGGTAGACGTTCTTGCCTTGACCCAACATAGTTGCTGCAAGCATGTCATAGCGGTACTTCGTGCTGATTAGATCGGCGGCCTTCAAGAAGATAGCAGCTCTATCAGCAAAAGGCGTCTTTAACCACTTCTCTTTTGCGAGCTTGGAAGCTTTGATGGCAGCCTTGACATCATTTTCAGTAGCTTGGGTCACGTTAGCCAACTCTTGAGAGATCTTTGCTGGGTTAATCTGGGAGCTGATATCTCTTTCTGTTCCCTTACCATAGATTCTTTCACCGTTGATCACCAATGGAATATCAAGAGAACCGTTATCTGTGAATTTGGTGATAGATGCCCTCAAAAGATCCCAGTCCAAAGTATCATTTTTGCCAAAGGCCTTCACGGGCTCGTTCTTGACGGGAGGGATTCTTGGATATGCAAGCTGTGCAACTTGTCTGCTTTGTTGGAAATGGGCGATCGAAGAGTTTCTTTCAATCACACGTAGTGGCTGCACCCTGACGCCCCTGAGGAGGTTTCTTGAAGCAAACATGCGGGATGCTTTGATGATGTATCTGTTTCTTTGTATCATTGAGAGTAAAGACTGGTTAATTGATACTTAAAGTTGAATAACTGGCTATCTTCGCCCGTTTAAATACCATTGAGGAGAGAAGCCTACTGTGAATTGTCGCCTATCCCGCCCCGCCGGGTAACAGAAACGGTAAGCGAGCATACTTCGGCCGAATTTACAGAGCAAGCGAGGCAGCGGGCATCTCCAAGCCTACAGGACGCAAAGCTACTTCGATGTCGATGATAGTTCGTAAATTCATAGTTTTTTAATATCATAATTATCAAAAGCAGCTAAACTGTAGGAATTTTAACGGCCACACAGGTCTTCGTCATGATTTTCAAGGCTGAGCCTCAAGTAAATCCTTTTCTTCACCAATGAGTTCTTCATTGGTCTTCAGTCTGATGGAGAGGATCAGTGCACCAATGGCAGCGACTCCACCGAAACGGAATACCCAGCCCAAGCTGTCATCGTATTGTGAATCATCATCACCTCTGGATATCGACAATGTATGGAATAGGACGCTACTGAAAAGGGAGCTGATCACCTGTGGAGCAGCAACAAAGAAGTTGTGGATACCAAGGATTATACCAGCTTCATGTTCGTAGTTTTCAAATTTTAGTGCAATGGTCTGATTGATTCTTGCACTAACAGTTTCAAACTCTGGACCACTTGCATACGCCCCTTTTTCGAGACGAGCCTTAATCTCTTTTATTCTCGAGATCTCTTCTGATATTAAAACAAATGGCGACCACAGCGCACATCCCCAAGTAATACCTAGTATCCCGAAGAGAACGATGGCAGCAGAAGATGAACGAATAATAAAAGTTGAAGCCATACAGATTATGAATAATAAATGGCTCAAATACCACGAGTTTCTCACAGTTAACCATCCAATATACCGTTTTCTGAATGTCTCAATGTAACCCATCAGCCTCACTGAGCCTATTAGAGAGGACTCATCTGCATCTAAAGTCTCATGATTGAAAGGCTGCACCAAAAGAGGCAGAAGGAGATCAACTCCAAATGAAGTAATCGAATGCATCAGAAGAGCCATCGCACCCCTTCTTGTAGCAGCGTCATGGAGATTTTGCAACTCGTCTGAAGTCAAGGGCGGTAGAGAAGAATCTCTCCCCATATAGAACTCATACTTGTATAGGTCTCCAACATATGTGGTAGTGTAAAAAAGCATTGGGAAATAGCCTATCCAGGCGAAAAACTCTGCATAGCATACTGTCTTGACCTGTGGAGAAAGCCTCACTATGCTGTGCTTGGTCTGCTTGAATAGCGAGACCACCAGACCACCAAGAGAAGAAGGGTTATGAACTCCAAGTTCCTTTAGTCTTTTAATTGTTCTCTTTCTTTCAGCCCTTATCACGAGATCTGTGAGCGGATTACGCTCCCTGACATATGTGAGAGAAAGAGTTGTGACCAAGATCAGTACGAAGCTTGCAATTGTTGCCAGTATCTTGAACTGCGAGTTCCCCAAGAAAGAGAACACATTCAGTAGATTCAGGGACCCCAGAAAGTAACCGATAATATTAAAACCGCCGATCATCACGGCTGCCATTGCGTTTGCAATCTGTTGTTGGTGTGTGGCGACGTTATCCACAATATATGCTCTTGAAGCAGCTTGAATAGCACTTATCGAGAAGTCTAAGCAGTAGATTCCAAACGCAGCAAAAGGAATAGCAGCACTCTTTATAGTTGAAGCTTGTGTCCCATTTGGAAAGAAAACAGCCACCAAATCAACTGAATAACTTAAATAAAGAAGAGAGAGAGATGTTGCCACACAGCCACCAATCATGAATGGTTTTCTCCTCCCAGATTTGTTTTGCGAGTTATCACTCAAGATTCCAATAATGGGCTGACCTAAAGAACCACTAAGAGGACCAGCAATCCATATTAAGGCCAACATACCCTTTGAAACACCAAGTGACAACAGAAAAGGTGTTCCCTCTGAGAACTCTGTGCACCACGATAATTGTAGGCCACCAACGACGATTGCAAGCATGAATATATAGAAAAGTGGACGATGAGGGTTGACTGAGTCTTCAAGCTCTGACATCGCAATCGATGAGATACTGCTTGAAGATGACTGACTAGGGCTATATTGTTCAAGGGGTGTTGTTGGATAGTGATTTACCCCTTGGAGCAAGTGATTCTCTTCAGGAACAGCCATTCTTATGAGCGCCAAATGAGATATATCACAAATAGGCTATGCCAGTGATGAACAGGATCTTAAATATAAGCTGAGGCTTGCAGGTGGCTGATATTATTCCTGTTTTGATTGTTACCTTCCTATTTATAATGTATATATGCCAAAATGGATCAGACCTCGGGGTCTATGGTCTAGACCGCTCGGGTCGCGTTCTTTGAACTTCGCGCGCGAAATGTAGGGTTACGCGTTACCCTATGTACATTTATACCTGAAGATGAACCGCACAGAAATGATTCAAAGGAAGAAGAAATACCCAAGAATGATCATCCATCAATTCAACGGCCTCTCAAAGAAGCGTCCATGTGCTGATAACTACGAGTCATTTCTGGGATCGACTGAAATGGCAGAGGTGAAACCTAAGAAACACCAGGATCGACTAATCACAACTTCGACGCACCGTAAGTGTGTTTTGGATTTACACGCCATTACACCATTAACACAATACCTCAGAGCGAACTGTCGAAATGATGTTACAGGCTTCTAGAAATATGAAGAAACTCCCCAACGCGCAATGGTCCGATGAAACAGCCAGGGATGATATCAAATTTTTTCAAGCATCCAAACAAAAGCCATTCTGGCCTCAGATTGTTAGAGCAAGGGAGACTTAGATGACTCACATTCTGTGAGTTAAAGACGCAGTGTCCCTACGAAAGAAGACTAAATCTGAACCCAGCAGACTTCTTCATATGCCGGGGCCAGTAACTTCAAATTCTGTCGAAGATCCACAATACCTACCGCCTTACATCGTCTGCTGAGAAATGACAGTAAGAAAGAGTCAAGCGCTGATGATCCCTTAAGGAACGCAACCAACGTATGACTTATAGAGTGTTAAATGCTGTTCAATGAAACGGATCAATTGCAGATGAAACTGTCACTCTGTAGTGTTCTGTGATTCTCGTCTATTTATGTCCTTTGAATAGATGATGCACATATGGCTTAAACGATATCGTGAGTGGTACCGATCGAGGTTGAAACCCCCCAGCCTACGGATCAGATGCAGCGAATTACAGCGGAGTCTAGCGAAAACATTTACGGGTAATTGGATCATAAAGGTGTATATACTTTGAGTAAAAGACTAAAAGAATTATCATTTATCTTACTCTGAGCCCTCGGCATATTGCTGCGGACTTGATAACACGGCTCAAGCCACTTTACATAATATATATCAAACTACGCCGCTATCCCAAGCATTGTAATAGATGCTCAGTAATGGTGCTCTCCAGGACAAGTTCACATGGCTAACTAGAAAAAGAGTCCTCTTCAGATTCAATAATCATTCTGTTCAACACTGGGTCTCTCTAACTAGAACAGGAATACATGATTTATTAAATCTTGGTGCCATTTGCCCCGATCCAATTATCTAGTCCCCAATGCTCTATTAAAGCATCTGCATAAGAGCGATGGGTCACGGGCCACTATGTCAGAGACAGTAGCTGATCGAGTTGTTGTTGACTGGTCAGTGGGCACAAAAGATAAAGTCCTCACCGCAAAATACCACATTATAGCCAAAATTATGTGCTATATGTATGAATATAATATCAGTAAGACTACCTTGTGCTGAATAGCGGAGTGACGCACCTGACAGTTTTCATAAGTGATTGGCATCATCATTATGTCACATATTATGTAATATTTTCTGGGGGGTCTCGAGATCCGGAAGTCGCGGAGACGTTAAAGCAGACGCTCACTTTGCAGAAGCTGAAGCTTGCGACATTAAATGGTGATTCAACACCGATGTACCATGACCGTATTTGCTATTCCTGCTTCAGAGCATCTGTCTTCAAGTAGATATCGGTCATGGGTAGGAAAATTACTCCGAAATACCCTCTACCCGCGTAGGGGTAGTAAAGCGTAGCTCGATTGGTTACATACCTGCTGTTTTTGTTCATATCATGATGATACGATAACCAGTACCACAGCACGTATATCGGCTAACCTGAGCTAATTTTGGGATCATTTAAAACATTTGAATATAGTAATATGCCGCTTGCTAATTTGCCATCTTTTGATAAATAGAAATGAAGCAATGATGCCCTGTAATCTCAGCTAGAACTAAAAATATGACAGTGATAAATATTAAATAACTATTTTGGCTCTAAATTCTTTTAATCACATTTTTTTCAACTCGGTTGTTGAATATATAATAACTACCATTCAAAAGTCTCTTTCACTTCAAAGCCTTCACGGTCCTTTTTTAGTAGCTTTTGAGAGTTAAAGAAAGAGAAGCGATTTGAAAAATGTTTGATACTGTTATTGCCGCTTTAGGAATGGTTATGAGCAAAGAACCTACTTGGGTAAATACCCACTATAATAGCTTCATTTACCCAGAAATTACCTTCCTATCTCTATCTTCAAATGACAGGCAGTGCTCAAATCCTCACACTAAAAATTTAATTACCAATTTCTTAAAAACTAAATTTACCAGCCGAATTCTCAACAGGAGTGCTGAATTCTCTTGTACACTCTTTTCTATGATAGATGTATCTGTGCTTATTTTTATAATTGAAGGCGGGTGTTGGTACATTGACAGTCTTCAACTTTGCTGAGGGCGGTGCTGCCACCCCAGCTGATGTCACATTGGTATTTGTTTGGGCTGCCACGGTTTGTCTGCCGGCTCTAGTATCTTCAAGTCAGAGAACTCCGAGAACTTGGCCACCAGCATTGTCAATGCCCTTTCCCACTGGACCTGCGCCCAAAGATCTTGTAACACAAAGCTGATTTAGATGAGTCAATGCTCGGTATAATCATTGACCATTTTGAAGGACAATGACAAGTTCTTATATACAGGATAGTGAAGAAATTTTCTCCCATGTTCAATAATCAGACTTCTTCTTGAAACTGCCGTCTCTCGAACGCTTCGCCAGTTATTTGCGTCAGAATCCACGCCTCTTGAGGGAATTGGCAGATATTAAAGGAAAGAAATGTTCCTCCAATTCGAACGCTTTCCTTTTATCTGGAAGTAAAAAGCAGCTTCCTAATGTAATAAGAGAATGCTAAAACACAATCAGCTCAAATAGTTCTAACACAAATACGGATATCAATACGGGATAGAGATGGTGAGGCCTTCCTACCTACCTTCCTATCGGATACCTCAGGAGCTTAGCATCGCTTACACACCTAAGTTCCAGACTATGAGACAAGCAATTAGCTTCTACCGTACATTCCATTCCTTACTGTAATTTACAAATAATAATCAGAGCATACAGTGTCTCTGTACCCGCTCATACATATATGCACCATTACAAATCGCCAATGAACCGGGTCCATTACCCTATTACCCTATTCGAACCGAACCTTAAGTTGTCAATCTTCAAAAACCCCGCAAACCAACGATTTGAGGTATGAAGTTCAACTCCTCCAAATAAAAGATAGATATCAGGATCTGCGAGAGTAAAAAACATGTTACTGAAGGCGCTCATGTGACGTGCGCATATACTGTGCCAGAAAGAGGGATGTAGAACCCACATGAAGTTCCCACAATTGATCCCGCCACGTCTTCAAACGGTCAAAACTCTCAGCAGAAGAGCCAGTAAGCCTGAATTGTTCGAAACCACTTCTATTGAGATCGTTAGTATCAGTTGAGCGTCTCCAACTAATTCATTAGAGATAGAGTTGGAAAGTGGTCCAAGAATTTGGGAGTTGACTAAGCAGCCTCAGGGTGGAAATGACGATGGACTAGCTGTGAGCTAGTTGTGAACCACAATGTCGACAAATAAAACGCATCTTGCAGAACTCGAACCAGGGAAACCATTTCCTATTGCCGGAAGAAAGCTCCTCGAAACTCGAACTTCAGGATTTCATTTCTCTGTAATAAATTTCTAATTTCTAAGTTCCTATTGTTGAAGACCTATAGTCTTCTGCGTCACTAAGGAGGTATAGTCCATACTTTCTTGCTTATATTACTAAACTAATTACAACCTCATCAAGGACATAGGGTGGCCTTTATATATCCATCCTTGGTGTATCTCATTTGTGATCGGCTTCGTTCTAGACTATTCCATAAATGCCTCATGAAACTTACTGGAACTTTCATCAGCATATGACGTCCTTAAACACCCTTACTTGGCGAAAGTTTTCTTCAATATCTCAAGCCACAGCCATCCCTAAATTTCTCGAATAATGGAGCAGCAAGACTTTTGGTAAACATGTCAGCAACTAGCTCCTCTGTATTCAAATGCTCTGTTCTAACATTGCCCTCCTCAACCTTCTCTCTGTTATAGTGATAACGTGTATCAATGTGTTTAGTTCTCTGATGGAATGCACTGTGTTTGGAAAGCAAAATAGCAGAGATATTATCTTCGTAAATAGTCACTGGAAACTCGAGATTAACACCTAGATCCTTAAAAAGTGTAATCAACCATGTAACTTCCTTAGCAGTTTCGGTCAAAGCAATATACTCAGCTTCCGTAGAACTCAATGCAACAATGGATTGTTTCTTGGACATCCATGTAATAGCTGTTCCACAAATTCTTGTAACAAACCCAGAAGTAGACTTTCTATCACCGAGATCACCAGCCCAAGATGCGTCAGAAAGAGAATCAAATTCAACATTACCATGCTTCTTGAAAACTAACCCAATGGGAGCTGTTCCTTTTAAATATTTTAACACACGTACAGCAGCTTTCCAGGATTTCTGTGTAGGACTGGATAAACATCTCGACAACATCGAAACAGCATGCGCAATATCGGCTCTGACTGTAGTAGCTGCAAACATCAGTTTCCCAATCAGTGAGCGATACTTGAAACCATCACATTCTGCAGTATTATCATCACTCAAGTTAAATCCTGGCACCATTGGAATATCAACGGCATTGGTGTCTTCAAAGCCAAATTCATTAACAACACCCATGATATAGTCTTTCAAATCCAATTTGGTGGATATCTCACTCTGAGAAATAGTCATACCCAAAAA
>PPLH03000066.1:0-21016 GCA_003706445.3 Williopsis mrakii
TAAAAATCAACAAATATCGTATGTGTTATCTTTGAATGATTTAAATCAGCTCAAAATTATCGTAGGTCAGCTAATATAGATCTTGCATCACTGATCATTATATTATCATGCCATATACTAAGATAGAGGGTAGTCAACCGATCGAACTACCCTTTGCTACCCCTACCTGGGTAGAGGGTATTTTCGGGTACTTTTTCTACCCATGACGGATCTCTACTTAAATCTTGAATCTTGGTGCTTTTTGTACTAAAAATTTCCACTTTCATATGGTATCATTTAACGCAACTTCAAGCACGGAAGAGTTAATAATAAGTGACACCAGAAGAAGTGAGAACAGTTACTTGAGGGAAGCCCAAAGCGCATGGGGTTACCACGACCTCAGTTTGACTTGATGGGAAAAGTTATTGAGCTTTTGTTTTCATTCAAAGACTGTATGTTGAATCCAGTAAGTGAATAGCTCAAAATCTCACTAAACTGTCCCCAAATTTCTGGCTCTCTATATTAGGCTAACTGAACATTCACCATACAGGTTTGAAGATCGATCGTAAATAACAAATTTAAAGTTATTAAGGTATATTGAAGGGTGGATACATTTGAAAGGACTGACAACACACAATGAAGCCCACATGTCTCGAGCGGAGAGCAGAGGACTACAACTCTGTTGAAATGATAAACTTCCTTGACATATTATCGAAGATTCAAAAAGAGTAAGAAACTCTATCTAAAGCTTTTATTACCCCTGGAGAAATTTCAAGGGAGCCATAATCTATATCTTCGTCTCTCCTTTTCTGTCCAATGGTCTCTTACCTTAGCAGTAGAGATGATCACCGAGCCTACCAATTGTCCACAAAAATCTGGGCGGAACGTGAATTACATCGTTATGATAATCTACTGCTTCCAATATAGACATATTGATAATTGAAAATGAAATTATTTCTGCGTTGTAAAGAATGGCCAAGTAAATCCAAGACGAGACATTTTGATACCATAATAGGTCCTTTAGCCAGTAGATGTGCATGTTTTATGCAGCTAAAGGCAACTCTATCGTTTGTTTGTAAAAATATTTTTAACTGTGAATACCGTAACATGGATTGATTACTGTAATAGTGGCACTAACATAATAGTGGGTTTGATGAGAGGCCACTGAGAAGAAAAGTGTGGCGGACCTCTGCCTATTGAGGTGATCTCGGAATAGAAAGTTCAGAGCCGAGAGATGGGTACACAATGTTGCAATACCGATGCACTGCACGAGTGTACGCAATATAGATTTTGATGATAATCGAGCTGTGAACACTGAACTGTATGGTGCACTTTTTCTTGTAAATATATTGTAAGTCTCGTGAATTGTCGGAGCACCCAACGATGTTGGCGGAGGTTGTTGAATGGCTCCGACTTTCTACCCAGGAAGCCACCACAACGGATTTGCCCTTAGAGGGAAACCTGTCGGAATTGTTCGCGTATGACACCTTATCAGGAACAAAAACGCGCAAAGGAAGAGCTAGCAGAAGGACACCAAGGGAGCACCGAGATTCTCTAGGAGAATCTTATGATGATTATATGCAGAAGAAGAGGGAGGGCTGAAGCCACTGCCACAGCTAGAGAATTATCAAGTATATAATAAAACTCCGTTGTACTGAATCCGACAACCTCCACTTCCAAGATGAAACTCTATCAATGACCACCGCAGTTTTGCAAGTTGCTGATAAGAGGCTTACACAGCTCCAGAAGATCAGGAAGGCCTTCTTCCAGCTATTCAATTGGTACCCAACGGAATACGATTCCAAGGAGAAGAAGCTCTTGTTCAAGCTTGATGTCACTCTGTTGATCTACTGCTGCGTATCGTTCTTCTGCAAGTACCTTGACCAAACCAATATCAATAATGCATATGTCTCTGGCATGAAGGAGGATTTGGGTTTGTTCGGGAACCAACTCAACTGGTTGAACATTGTCTATCTCAGTGGATATACTGCTGCTCAACTTCCACTTCTGCTGCTTTACACAAAGCCAAAATTCTCAAAATATTTACTCCCAACATGTGAAGTGATCTTTGCTATCCTTACTTTCTGCCAAGCAGAAGCCAAGAGCATTGGCCAGCTCTATGGTATCAGATTCCTTGTTGGTGTCTTTGAGGCTCCGTTTTTCACTGGTTTCCACTACACATTGGGTAAGTACTATGGTACAAAGAGTCACAGAGGTGCACCTGTTGAACTTTACATGCGCTCAGGTGTATTCTTCTTATCTTCAGCTCTCGGCACCATGTTTAGTGGTTACCTGCAAGCTGCAGCCTACTCCAATTTGAATGGTGTTCACGGAAAGGCTGGGTGGCAGTGGTTGTTCATCATTGATGGTTCTATCACTATTGTTGTTGGCATGGCTGGCTTCTTATTCTGGCCAGGTACTCCAGAGGCTGGTAAGCCTTGGTTCTTATCGGACGAAGATTACGACCTTATTATAGAGAGAAACAAAAGAAATCAAATCAAGGATGTTGACAAGTTGGATTTGGCTGTGTTCAAGAGAGTCTTCTCAGATTGGAAGATCTACTTCTACGTCGTTTCCTTCACCGCTGCTCTCTTATCTTTGTACCCAACCACTTATTTATCACTTTGGATGAAAGCACAAGGTAACTTTTCAGTGGTTCAAGTTAACAGATACCCTACTGTGTCTAGTGCAATTTCCGTTGTTACTGTCTACGTTTCCAGCGCTCTTTTCTCTGTCTATGCTCCATGGAAGTTCATGGTTGTCGCAGTCATTGTTCAAACGGTCTTTTGCGGTATCATGATTAAGTATGATGTTCCTCAAGCAGCTGTAATATATGCATTCTGGCAAAGTGGTATCTACGCGCTTCCATCGCCATTGATCTACAATGCCGTGAATAGAGTGTTAAAGAATGACCCTGAGCACAAAGCTGTCGTTATGGGTGGAATCATGACCATCTCTTACTTTATCTACACATGGGCTCCCCTTGGTTTGTACCCAACTGCCGCGAGCTATGGTGAGAGAGCCGCTCCAAGATGGAGCGTTGGATACCCTGTAGCTTTGGTTATGACCTGGGTCTGTGGTACAGTCTACTTCGGTGCCTGTTATCTTGAAGAACGAGAAAGAAGATTAAGAGGAGAGCCGACAATAGAAGAGGAACTTGATGCTAGTCTCAATGGCATTAAGGTGATTGACCCCGATACTAAGGCACGAGCCTCCGACAGCCTGTCTGTGGAGAAGAATGAAGAGATCATCGTTCAGGAGAGGCAATTCGTTTAATTCATATAGTATTCTTTTTATTGCGTATGCAAACTTTGGGTTAATCAGACGAGTTGAACATCTTTTACCAGAAGATGACAGAGCACACTTCTTCTTTTTGAGCCTTTTGCCCTTCCCCAGTGACTATGTTCGAGCTGTTCAACTCGACGATAGTAACAAGGTATATGTGAGAGAGTGCCGTGTGTGATATAAGGACATAAGAAAATCTAATGCATACTCATACTGAAGATCTTAAACTTATGTATTCATAATGTTTCGAAGTGCAACTTAAGAATATCCAGTTTCTGTAGAAGAAACTCTTTGTTTCGCCTTCAACAACACAGCCTCAAACTCCTCTTGTGAGAGGTTCTCAAACCAACGGTAGTGGTAGAAGGGATGATCAGGTGCAAGGTACCAGTTGCCTTTAGCACCGGTAAGGTTCTCTCTTAGTGTTCCACCTGGTGTTGAGTATTCGGTTTGTGCAACACCTCTATCCTGGAGCTCAGGGATCAACAAATCGCCCAAATCCTTGAGGTTGAAAGCATGGAAGTTGAAGCCATCAATATCACTGTGGTTGAACCACTCCTGCAATTCATCTGCAACCTCTACAGGCGTGCCAATTATAACCGAGAAGCCAGAAATCGGAGCGTTTCCTTGGATGTACTTTCTTTCAGCCTCCTCATGAGTCTCACCAACAACGACAAACACCTGTGCGAGGAACCTGATGCTCTTCGGATCTCTTTTAAATTCATTGGCAGCTAAGTTCTTGAGACTCTTCACGGTCCTGGCCACAGCTTTCTTATTACCATAGATCGAGATAACTTCTGCAAATTTAGCAGCATGACGTCTGGCACCATCAGACGTTGTATCAAGGGAGATGATAACTGGGAGTCTCTGTGGTGAAGGTTTTGTAAGCCCAGGTCCTGGGACTTTGAAAGTTGGACCTTCGTAATCGATCTGACGTAGCCTGTCAGTGTTGATCCACTCACCTGTTTCCTTGTTCTTAACCAGGGCATCATCTCTCCAGCTTGACAACAACAACTCGGTAAAGACCTCTAGATACTCATCTGAGTACTTGTGATGTCTGGTGTTGACCCATCCGAACCGACCTTTTGTGAACTCGTCAAGTGATGCAAACTTTCTTGCCTGCAAATATGGATGTTCACCATCTGTAGTGTAAGCAATTGCAAGACCAATGGACTTTGTAGCATCACCAATGGCGGAGATGTAGACTGATGGTTCGACCAAAAGGTCCAGAATTATAAGAGAATGCAATTTGACACGCTCAGCAAGCTGTGCTATATTGATCCAGTACTTTGGTGACGGATGATCTGAACCGGCGGATGCCATCAGAGTCCAGATTTGTTGGTGCCGCCTCTTCACCGTCATAGCTTATTACTGATCTTTGTATCGCCTCAATTTAGAGGTGATTCTCTCCTTCTTCAATCCTCTATATATATATTGCCTTATTGTGTGGCTCCGAGGAAGTGCTATAACGACGTCAGAAAGGTGTGTAAGTGTGGCTCTCCCATTGTTCGTATTCCCTTTTGGTATCTTCCACTCACACTATCTGAACAGAATGTATAAAAGGGGATCTAAGCAGCAAATAAAATATGCTAGACCATTCAGCCGGCAAGCAAAATGAAGAGTCTTATTCTGAACGTCTTCATTCATGCCTCACCTTCGATTACCGCAGGTGTGTGGAAGCACCCATTAGATGAATCTGAAAGATACAACACCACAGAGTACTGGTGTGAACTCGCACAGATCGCCGAAAGGGGCAAGCTCAATGCTCTCTTCTTTGCAGACTATCTTGCTTATTACGATGTGTACAAGGGCCCTAATAACTGGAAATTACCTGCTTCTGGTGGTTACTTCATTCCAAAGGTTGACCCTGGTGTTCTGATCTCTTCTATGGTGCAGGCAACTGAGTCTCTCAGTTTCGGTGTCACATTCTCCACCATCAGAGAGGATCCCAATCTCTTCGGACGTCGTTTATGGTCCTTGGATCATGCCAGTGAAGGTAGGATTGGGTGGAACATAGTCACTTCGTATGCCCCTGCTGCTGGGCGGCAGCTTTTGAATGGCCCTCTTCCTACCCATGAAGAACGTTACAAGAAAGCCATTGAATATGTTGATAAAGCTGTTACTGAGATTATTGGTTTTGATTCTTCCAAGAAACCTGAATCGCCACAGAGATTGCCTGTGCTTATACAAGCTGGTACAAGCTCTCAAGGGAAGTTGTTAGGTATTGAACACGCTGAGTGCATCTTCATCAACGCTTGGGACCGTGTCAAGGCCAAGAATGATATCAGGTCAATCAGAGACCTTGCTGTCGCGTATGGTAGAAATCCTAAAGAGTTGAAGATAATTACTATGGCTACTCCAATAGTGGCTAACACCAAGGAGGAAGCTGAAGCCAAGGTTGAACTAATTAGAAAAAACATGTTCAGAGATGCTCCTGCAATTGGGTTTGGTACTCAGTCCCATATTGATCTATCCAATTTTGAATGGAATGATCCTATTATCATCAACAAAACTGAAGGAGGACAGTCTGTGACACAGAACTACATCAATGTTGATAACAAGTATCAAACAAAAGGAGAAATCATTGAAAAGGGACTCAGAGTCACCTCTCTTGTTGGAACCCCGACTGAAATAGCTGATTGGTTTGAGCAATATGTGAACGAGATTGATATTGATGGCTTCAACTTAATATTCCCTGTTAATCACGAGTCCCTTAGTGACTTTGTCGATCTTGTTGTTCCAGAATTGCAGCAGAGAGGGTTATTCTGGGAGGATTATGCTGTCCCAGGTGGTACTTTCAGAGAGAATATATACGGAGTCAAGGGTCAGGCTTTCTTTCCAGAGACTCATCCAATCCATAACGTTGCCTGGAACGGAGAAGGAAAGGAGGAGTATGAAGCCAAACTCAAGGAGTGGCATTCAAAAAGAGAGGCGTTGAAGAAGCGCCCTGATGAGTAAACGTGATGATCGGAGCGGAATATGCGCTGTGACTCCGTTCTTATCGATTATACAGGAGTGGCTTTTGTAGTCAATTACCAGGGACCAGATTAGAGAGAATAAATCGGTGGGGCCAAATGAGCCTCTCTAAAATAATGAGGTATTGCATCAACTGTGGTTCTAGAGTAGGACTGTGGCTTTTCTAAATCCTCTTTTTGAAGTGGAGAACCAAGAGCCCAGAAGCAATCCATAACTCCGTTCCCGGAATCTGTTGTAGAATCGCTGGATTGAAGTCGGTATGCTTGTAGATCTTGTTTTGGTTGATCAGAGAACCGAGATGCGTCGAGAAATATTTCCTCACCGGTCCAGTCAGAATTGGATTATCTGAAGTCATGTACCTCATTTGGAAATTCCCCATATTTTTTAACATCACCTATAGTCGATTGTGAAAACCTGAGCCCTTATTGATCTCGCGAGGACCCTTACATGACTTTCAGCATGTACTCTGTTTTCCGGATTTGCCGCAATTGTATACCCTATACATCCGTAGAGAGTTTACTGATGTCTTGTAGCCCTGTGGCTTCAAGGGCTTTATCGTAACACACGAATAATCGCCGAAAATGCTTATGTGCAGTAGCGCAAGGCATCGAATCCTATCATGGCCACGAGCTCTCCATTCAGAGTTCCTCTATACTGCCCAAAAGGACAACGTCAACCATGATTTCCACCGCAGTGCATCGACGGGAAACTTCTACCATCGAAATATATAAGTGATCAAGTGTCAGGGCCAGACGGTTACGTCAGCCCGTATCACGAGCTGGTGCCAACATCATACAGATGCGTCAGCCCATACAATGAGTCAGGTGTCCATAGACACCCATTTCCTAAGGTATATAAGAAACCCTAAAACCCCTGCTTGACAGTAGCTATGCTATAATATACAATCAATCAGAAAGATCTAAGGATTTACTAATCGAACCTTACACTTGATACATATTTCAAGATCGGTTATTCTATCTCTCTTAGGGATGGGATCGAATAATTACTTTTTTGGCCCTTTTATGATGTAGATAATGAGAATGGGAACCTATAAGCAATATATGGTACAAATGGATATCCTCTTTCCAATGGTACCATGTGCGGCACCATGTCTCATAATAATCTGTCTTGAACGCGTCATGTTTGAGCATTTCTGCATTTCAACGAGAGCCAGATATGCGGAAATAAAAGCAATACAACGATTTAAATTAGATGTATTATTCAATGAAGTCTTGGCAGGTACCTAGAGGCTAGAGTATATTGTTCAAAGAGTCAAGATTCTGGGAATAACATCAAGCACCGTCCAGTGCTCTTGAAAATATAGTTGGATGCCGGTCTTCAGGTTCTTCGGTGTTAAAAGGAATATCAGAGTCTTGTAAGTGTGTAATGACTGGAAGTTCTTCGGGAATTCTCACATTTTCCAACGTGAGACGATTATATGCTGAGCAAACTAACCTCTCTAAAGTGAGGGGTGATAATCTGTGTCGACGGTGTCCAATCATATATCGGGCTAATGAAAAGCTTTTCTCGCAGCTTGTACTAGTTGCAGCAAATGCAAAAACAACTCTAGCCACTTGGGCTAATCTGGGAAATTTTTCGCCTTCCAATTTCCAAAACCTCATTGGGTTGAAGTCTGTGGTCACACGAGTTCTCGGTAAGTTCATGAAGATTCGCCATTCAGTTTCTGTAGAATCATATCTTCCTGCGCTCTGTAAATCGTCAGCATGATCAGTATTCACAAGACAGTTCATAATACGTCTGGTAAAAGAGTCATCCTGGATGGCTTGTGTTTTCTTGGATGCTTGAATAGCAGATGACTCTTCGATTTCAGTCACGCCGAGAACAAGAATATCGTAAATTTGAGAAGCCTTCTCGGAGTACATCCCCAGGATGTTGGTAGCATACTCAGGTAGGTTTTTCTCGATCACTACGCCCTTATATCTTGGATCCATGGCATTGGACAAATAGACCATATCCATCAAATCCGCTCTTTCAAAGTACTTTGCAAGCTTAGCACATGCCATTCTAGCCGCTGATATTAAGGACGGAGATATGGCAAAATAGTTGCAAGGGATAGCATGAAGTTTAAACAAATCATTGACCTTCGTTGGCGTGGTAGCCTCGGTTATGTCTTTCAAAAACTCTTCAATATAGAAAAAAGCGTTAAGAGCATCTGAACAAAATGATTGCGATTTGTTGAAGATGCATGTGAAGTTATAGAATGGTTCTAGTATGTGGCGCATTAAATTGATCTCCTGCCACTCCTTGTTTGAGAAAGCCAAATCAACAACTTGACGTACAGTTTCTCCAAATGGTGCTGAAGACCCCAATTCTCGCAACTGATTCTTGATCCTTTCACTTGCGTCGCTATAGACTGACTTAAGGTAATCACTTAATGCTGGTCTAAAACGAAGAAACCTTACTAACAGTTCGAACATGGAGTTTCATCTTGTAACAACCTCACCAGGGGCATTGTGAATGCAATTTTACCATGTTGGCAGAATTCTTTGAACTTGCACCTGTAATAATCCGATAATCTGATTATGGATGCTACCTTGCGAACCTTCTATAAAATATTATTGAACTCCACATATTCGTTCAATAGTGTAGTCGAGAGCAAATGCAAAATATGAGATGAACAATGAAACCATGTATCTGCATCGAATAGAACGGAAATTTCTTGCATGGCATCCTCACCTTTCTCATTCCGATAATTTCTATATTGGTTGTCCAGTTCGGTCATCATGTTGATGTTGTTTGATGCTCCGTCAGTTGTTATGCCGGTGAGCTTTGATGTAATTTTATACTCTTCAAGAATAGCAAAATTTGCCCTAGCAATGCTCTGACCTGTGTGTTGAGAGCCAAACTCACAAAACGAGAGTAGGACTTCACGGTACGCAAAAGACTTATCGACAAATGTTCCTATCAAACTGATAAAGTGTTTCTTGCTTGGACTCTGCCAGAGGTCTGTCTGCAAATAAATAGAAACGACTTAATCTGATAACAGAATTTGTTTGACTTCAGCCACAACAATAGAACCTCTCTCTCGAAGCTTATTGGATAATGTGGTACGACTCTTAAATGGAAGAGAGATACCATGGACATGATAAGTATTCTCAAAATCCTTGTTCTCAATCATTTTGAAAGGGATGGGATTATTACCAAAAAGAGTCAATATGATTTGGTGAATTTCGCCTTTCTTGAATCATCATTAGAATTCTTCAAACTATCGATGATAATCCTAGAGACCCTGCCAAGGAGCTCTTCACGAGTTGCAGACCCCTCGAGATCTTCCTTCTTGAGACGATGCTTTGTCAAAAGGTGCTTCCTCATATTGCTATTGGACGTGTTCCTTTTATGATCAGTTGTCGAATATTTGCACTTTCCAGTATTGCATCTTAATAGATGGTTGAGCTTTTCTTCACCATTCCTGTCCACGTAAGTAGTCGTCAATGGTGTAATATCAAAGAAAGACCAAAACCCAGATGCTGACCTGTTACCGACGTGGTCCCGTCCCAATTCAGCAGATCTTGGTATTGGAACATCCTTAATTTCAATAACTTCGTTGGCGATGGCATCTGGCTCTTCCTCGTGATCTTCACAGTCGGTTGGGTTAGCTTCCAGTTCATTCTCAAGATCATCTTCAGATTCCTCGGCCATAAAAATATCAGCTGGAACCTCGACCTTCTTAGGTCTCTTGGCCACTGATGGATACTCTGTATCTGAACTCTCCGTCTCTGTATCTGAGCCTCCATTCATAGCTTTGTAGTCATACTGGTGCCTTTGTCTTTTGGACTTCTAACTGAGTACCGACCTTTGCCCGTGCGGTAGTGGCTGGCTCTTCTTCAGAACTATGCTATAAAATACAATCAATCAGAAAGATCCAAGGGATTTACTAATCGAACCTTACGGAGCCAGATAATTATTCTATTACTTGAGCGTCGCGCCTATCGAGTATTGCCTATTCGCGTAACGTCCTCAACAACTGCGGGTATGATTTGGAATTCGGAAAGTGGAGATGTCTAATTTTCCTTTTATATATATTCCATTCAACTACATCCATCATCACCGGATGCCAAGTGAGCAAGCCACCTGATCATTCGGAGCTCGAGAACTTCATTGTGATATTGTAAAAACCCCTATCGTGTATGATACGTCAAATTAGAAGAAGAAAGGAGAACAGCTCTGACAGTCCTGAGTTCCAAGACAATCATCTGCGTTTCACGTTTTGGCGCCAGCAATATGTGATCAAAACGAAATGATAATGGGAACTTGTGGACTGCAATTAGTACTGGAGCAAGCATTTTGTTGCTGCAGCCGTGCGTCACATATGACATCCCTGCATAATTTTTGTTTTAACTGAACTCAACAGTGGACCCAACTGAGATTTCAAATGAATGCGTCAACTACTTAATACATACGTCTAGAATCAAAAAAAATCAAATTTGGGCGCGAATGAGTACAAACTATTGGATCTGGTTTCTGGAGACTGGCTTCAAATAACTCCAGCTTTTGTTCGACTTGCAGAACTAACCTCCAAATCGAATAATCACCCTTTTGGCTATCGTGCATATGTAGCCGGAATTCGAAGCCAAAAAGATCTACGTATCAGATGTACAATTTATATCGTTTTCTTTTTCGGTACTTTGAAGAAGGGATCTGCCATATTCAGTTTCTTTATGAAATGTGCCTATTTGCTGGTGACCAAGCGGTCCACAAGTCGCACATAGATACGACCTCGTGGTTCTAGCCCACAATCCATCTTAGAAACTGCCTGGCTGCACTTGAGTTTTTCATACTGCTGGTTTAAGAACAAGGCACTTGCTACGGTTGAACCTTCATCAACTTATTCAAACTAGAAGCTTCTATGTAGTAAGGCCCCAAAGGGATCTGGCTAGTACGACGTGCATATTCCAGATAGGTATAGTCAAACATGACTCCCTCACCAAATAAGGTTTCATGCAGATAGAATCTGCCTAACACTGCGTACGATTTGCTGCAATTGTCTGTGCATCATCTTCTTTGCAGTAAAGGCTTTTGTGAAATAGAGCCTTGATGTGGTATGAATAATACGATATGCAGACTGATGCGATGGCACATATCTCTTTTGCCGTATAAGCATGCAAGACGCAGCAGGGTTCTGAACAAAGCTTTCCAACTGCTGCAGTTTTACATTGGACAGTTTTCTGTAGGGTCATGGGAGTTTCTTTCTTATCGTCAAGATAAAACAAATGGAAGAATTACATCTAAGGAAATATGTTCAATTAAATCCGTCCACTCCTCACTAGGCCAGAAGGACTGTAAAATTTTCCAACCAATCTACTTTTGGGATTTGATGCAGACTCGGCGCAGTCTCTGCATGCACTCAAACGAAAGGCTGCATTGGCTGCGTGCGCTCTGCAGATTAAATCTGTTCAGATCTAATACACCTGCAAAGTCCTCGACCAGAAACAAGTGTGCATCAAAAAGAGACAATCTTTCATAAATGAGACTGTTATTGCATGTGATCCTGAAAGTGACCAAGTGGCAGACTAACATACTTACTGCCCTGTTCATTTCCACATCCCAGAATGTAGCTATAGCAATTGTGCGGAAAGCACAAAAAGACCAGCCATTTCCTGAAGATATGTGACGTGGCATCCTTCGAGAGAGAAAATTGATGCGTGTCGTTCTCTGTCCCTGCACGAGGTATCTCATCTTGCATGTCTCATAAGTAGTGCAGTGCATTACAGTATGAGAGGGCTTGAAAATTGGCCCATGTTGTTCGCAGAGTTTTAGGAAAACTTAAGCATTCAAGAGAGTATGTGCTTTCTGTCTCAAGTGTCCGGAAACAAGTCCTCAGACCCTAAAGATCGAATATTTTATCTAAAAATGACTAAATACTACAGAGATTATTGAAAAATTGAAAGAATTATCCCACGGTTGAGACGAGGTCTATTTGCTATGAACTAAATTTAGTTTATGAATGCATTGCACTGCCAGCGACCATGAATCACGTCTAATTGTAATCAATGTACACAGAGATTGTGGACGCTTCCTTTTCAATTTCTTACTTCTTAATTCGTGACGTGTCTCTCAGCTTGCATCATGCACCAAATCACGCACACCATATATTAAATGCTGTATGGAATGATCAGTCTTTAAATTTCGGTTCTAGAAGCTCTGGGACGTATTAATTAAACATTTTCTCTTCACCTTCGCATGCCTACATAGAGTCGCAGTTGTGTAATGAGAACTCTTAGTGCATTCCATTGAGAGCGAGTGGTTCCACTCTGTGTCTAAGAGTTTGAGGTCACTTTTAAACGGCACACAAAATATTTTGAGATTAGGGGCCCGTTCGTGTAGAATGTAACTACCTGAAGATCCACGATATAACGGCATCGAATCCTGCTGAGAATCAAAGAAATAGTGTACTATGACTCCTTTACACGATATTAGTTACTTCACGACTATTGAGCGTCTTCCCAGTTGGAGAGAATTCGCAGAAGATATTCCGTTCTTCCCACAACCTCTTGGATATAGTATATCTCTGAGTAATGAGGGCTCAGACTACAGCAAAGGACACACTTCAATTCCATTCGAATCTTTCGACGTTCTCTTCAGAAATCAATCTTATCTCTCATCACCGCCTTCTACTTTAGCCCAACAGATTCTATCTCAGTTTCACCCACACATGCCGTCAGTATTTTCAAGGGGAACCCCACTGTTGGTTGACCTCCCTGGCCTCACACATATTCCTCAGAAGCTTCCTACTTCCTACAAAATTACTCGCAAATGTAATATATGTGGTCGCGATTTTGCTCGTGATCTATCTCGACATAAACGAACGCATAACCAAGAGGCAAGGTTCAGATGTGTCTATCCAAGGACCTTGTGTTGTCACAAAAGTGGGTATTTCCACAGAATGTATGATTTTAAGAAACATTTGCTTCATTGCCACTTTGTTCTACATGACAGAAATGTAAAGAAGTTGAAGAACTTGACCGATAAACTGGAACATGAAGGTACCTGTCTGTGTGGTAAGAGAATGAAAGCAAGAGAGTGGCTTATACATATACTTGCAAGAGACTTACAAGGAAACGTTGAATGTGAAGATCTCATGAAAAAGATAGCAGAGAGTGGGAAAGATAAAGCAGAGTCTTGAATCCGGCTGCGCCCATCTCAAATTCACCATATTGCAGTCTCAGGTAATTGGATTTTGATGAAAGTATTTATTCATAACAGCAGGTAAGCTGTACTCTGTCTTTAGGTCGATGTTGCTGTTGATCCTAAAAGTCAGTCTCCTATCTGGCATATATCGCGTAATCTATACCGTAAATCTCTCCATGTAAACTATATGGTTGCAACAGTTTATTAAAAGTCCATATAGAAACCTTTCGAGTTCACTTGTACAGTTCTTCCTTACTGATGTTTTTTCTGCATGACATCTATCAACAGAATTCAGTTGTTGGGTGTTGAACTAAATCTCTAAATACAGCAGAGGAGAGAGATATCTTCATTCAGAGTGTACCGTGAGAAATGCATTCGACAAAGCAGATCTCATGATATGAGGCCGAACATATATCACAATTTGTAAGGTTCGATTAGTAAATCCCTTAGATCTTTCTGATTGATTATATATTATAGCATAGTTACTGTCAAGCAGGGGTTTTAGGGTTTCTTATATACCTTAGGAAATGGGTGTCTATGGACACCTGAATCATGGTATGGGCTGACGCATCTGTATGATGTTGGCACCAGCTCGTGATACGGGCTGACGTAACCGCCTGGCCCTGACAGTTTGGGCCCAATATTTTATCATATGAAATGCAATAAATGCATGATGAAAGACAAAGAGGGCATGTCTGACGTTTTTCGTCAAAGAATGGAATTCCAGTTATTATCAGGAATTGGAAGCCTTTCTGTTGTTCCCATACAAATGTTGTAGTCAATTGCTAAATCCTATATTTTCACCGTACCAACAGGTTAAGAGCACTGCAAGTCATGTGTCAATGGCATTTCATCTCGTTCTTTCAAGCCCGCCAGCGTCTGCTAATTTCATAATAATTATGATCACTTGAAATTTATCTGCTTCATTTCACAATAGCGTAATCTCCCTTGTCCATATTGATGATTCTCTTTCCACGAAGTCAAGCGAATCTTTGAAACCCTTTGGACTCAGAGGCTCAGAGTTCTTTGCCCAGAAAACCCCGATAAGATCATGTCGCCAGATGAGAGCAACTTTAGACCTGGTACAGTTTGGATCCAAAGAAAGGTATCTTGGAATAGAACGTCGAACACGAAATTGGTCAAGATACCAACGACTAACCTACCACTAGTGTGATCACCTAAAGCAATTACGTCCCAGCTGTTAATGCATTGAAAATCTCCACAATAGTACATAACACCTTAGACTTCGAAGCGGACATGAACAAGGCAGAAATTGTGTTAAACTATCATATAGTCACATTCATTATCATGTAGAGCATCAATTTTCTCCAAGAAAGATTTGTCTGCTTTAGTCAAACTTGTTTCAGATCGAGGACATTTGGAAACAGAACGCAGGCTCAGAGGATTATACAATCTGATGTGCGCATGCAACAAGTGCAGCCTTTGGTTCAGGTGCATGCAGAAGCTACCCCTAATCTGGGACAAATCCCAAAGGTAGATTGCAGTGAAAGTTCTGCAATTCTATGGCTTATTAAGGAGCACACCGATGAGAAATTGGTCAGAAATCGTTCCATGCGACAGAATTCTTTCATTTTGTTGTATTTCATGAGCAGATGGTGCAAGATTCTTGGACAGTTGCAGATGTTCGCATGTAGTACCCTCCGATGCCACTTACATCCAGTTGCATTCAAGATTCTAGAATGGAGAAGCTGGCATATACAATACTGGGAAACGCATTATCCGGGAACCAGCTCCCATAGCATTTTAAATTTGACTGAAATTCTGTTACAGAGACATTGGACCTCTTCTGGCACTGGTATAAAACTACTATTTGTGGACTACTAGAGGGTTCAAAAAAGGATGTCTCTGGAGAATAGTTTGCTATAGAAACTGAATTCCTAGGCCCCCGTCATTACATATTCCAGTAACGAAACGAGAAATTCATGACAAATGGACACCACATACCTATGTCAATGTCGTTTTCAACTTCTAATTTCGCCTACAATTTCCCCGCAGCCAAACCTGTAATGATTCGATTTGAATATTAGATCCTCTAGCTATTTGGAACATATGACCATTTCCAGTAGTGACCGAATCCATAAATTTAACTTCTAGATTTTACAATTGTCTATTGAATACCTGCAAGTGCTCTCGAGTTGAGACAGCACAATGGCGCAGGATGTGACTTGCAATACATCTCTCGAGCGACAAATGCAAAAACTCATCAGTTAGGGACAAATAAAATCTTCCATTTTCTGCGTAAGGCTTAAAACTCAAAACTTGCCACCTGGGAAAATGGATGGGGAATGGGGCTTGTACGTTGTTTTAATTGGAGCTTGCATAATCACATAATATCATTTTGTCCTATTCGGATGTTATCCGCACTACTCATGTCTCAGAATGACATGTGCTTCCTTTCTAGCTTCTTGATAGGGACACAACTGTCTACTATGGAAGCCAGACAACTCTCTGAAATATTTTTTTTCTGCATGTACATACAAGACACAACGTTAAAAGTTGTCAAGTTCAGAATCCAGTCTCCGTTTTGCTGGAGGGAATCTGTGGCAGGCTCTTGAATTGCTTGCAATGTGGATCATTCTTAGACAGACACACTCCAGGTAGTCCAAGTTATTTATGGGACTATCGTTGAAGATGCGGGCATATTACGACGCCCAATTATCTAATATGCGGGTAGTGGTCTCAGCCATCTAATTTTAGATGTCTCATATATGGTCGCTGCCTTAATAGTTATTTACTTCTAACATTATCTGCAAGTCTGCCAAGTTAGAATTGAATATTGGATTTTCTAAATGTTTTAAAAAATGACAATGTAGTTTTGTTGAAACACCGTTTACTATTTAAGAGCCGTGTGTTCTAACTAGAGATATGATATAATCCTTTGGTTAATTCAGTGTCTTTATATGAGACTGCTCTAACAACTGATTACTACATTCACATGATTTAACGAAAGCTAATTTTCGCTATATCAACACTTCAATTGCTCATATACATGCTGAACTCCCTAATCTCTCTTGCTGAGGTGCTGCAAAGACATACGTCAATTTGCAGATAAGAGAATCACTGATGTATAGAACAAAAAGAACATTTGTTTTACTAATACAGAAGAAGATGATGAAAGGAAATCCACGAAAGGTAATCCCTAGCTGTAATATCTTTAGATCACACTTTAGGAAATTAATACTCTCTAGATTATGAATTTTCAAATCAGCTCATCAAACTGAGAGTCTTAGTATCTATACTCTGGATGTATATTTGAGTGCTAGATCTTTCTTCTTGAGATTTGGGGTTCAAACCTCTCTCAAGTCAGCTAATGTATTTCATTATTAAAAATTAATGTCTGCTAAGAAGCCAACTCCTTGTATCTGTAGAGTTCTGGAATACCATTTTAAACGAGAATCTCGAATATTTCTGATATTACAGCAATTTCTGAATCCAGATAAATGTATAATTCAGAGCTCTTCACATATAGGTCACATTACGCATGTACATATTTGGTCCACATAATTCCTGCTTTATGCCTTGTGAACTGCGGGTCTTTTTTTTGAAAAGTGTGTTGGGTGCATTAAGTTGAATTTAAATGCTCTTTTTTTTAAAATTTTGACTTGCATGCTGCAACGGGATGCTGAGAATGTCATACGATGCTGCTCTGGACTATCCTGTTTCGGAAGTATATATCTTGATAAAAGTAATATTACATTTCATGGGAAATTGAAAGATACTTTAACAATGGGACAGTAACGCGCGAAAAACGAGTGTGCGGTACAGCCTTTCTTGAATTTGTGAATCAATTCAGAAATTCACGATGTAGGAGCCTCTCTGATCAATTTGCAGAATGCAGGGCACTGTTTTCGAAAACTATACGTACATGTGGCAGCTAAAGATTAAAAAATGTCAATGATGCATATAGTTCGGATTACATCATCATGCGCATCCTCTATAGATTCATCATTTTAGACCATAGTATCGTCTCTCCATCCTGGAGTGGACAGGCAAGGAATATTGGTGAATACCAAAATAGGGCCACAGACTTGCGATATGAAGTGAATACCGGTTCGAACTTGTTGAGTTTTAATATCCGTTCCCATAATTTTTCTTCAACGTAGGCAGCTCATGTCTACCGTAGTAATGTTATCACAGTACTTGTTATTTATTTTACATAAAACTCCCATCACAATGCAGAACTGCAAAGAGCAGATACATATTAGTCCCTCTGTAAGGTTCGATTAGTAAATCCCTTAGATCTTTCTGATTGATTGTATATTATAGCATAGTTACTGTCAAGCAGGGGTTTTAGGGTTTCTTATATACCTTAGGAAATGGGTGTCTATGGACACTTGACTCATGGTATGGGATGACGCATCTGTATGATGTTGGTACCAGCTCGTGATACGGGCTGACGTAACCGTCTGGCCCTGACACCCTCCTGCCGAATTTCAGAAAGAACTGTGTTTCGCGACTTCTGTGAATGATCAAGAAAACAGAAAAAAGAAAAATCTCAAATTAATTTCTGTACATCAAGATAGATATGTGTGTCTCAACATGAGACAGGTCGTAATAGAAGCACATAATGTCTCATTTAGGCCACTGGTGGTGCAGCGTAATAAGTATATAGCAGGACGATCTGATTTTCTGATCGCTAGGTGTCAACAGAAACTAATAATCGAAGATTGACAGAATTAGAGGTCTCCAGATAGGGAAAAATAGTGAGCTATCTCCCTGTCCCTACCATTTCACCAGTTTTTGGCTTTCACTGTTGCAATAAAAGTGCCAATATTTTGTACGCGGATTTACTTTTTTGTGATTCCAGACGTGCGTCATCTTACATGCCTCCATCATTTTGTCCCTACTCACTGGTGGCATATTTTTTAGGGCCAGGAAATAGAATAGTGCTGTCAATACTTTGTAATTCTAGAATCAAAAAAATCAAATTTAAGATAAACATCACTGCGAGGTATAGCCTCTGAATCTAGTTGCAAATAACAACAGTATCTGCGTGGAATTTTTCACTTCCGACAGCTTGTGAAGGCAAGACTACGGAATTCGATCTTCACATTAAACAACAAGGCATTATTTTGTTGTTCGGCGCGTTTCCGTCTGTTGAGGTACCTGTGCACTAGGTAAAACTCCAATTGCGACAAGCTTTGATTCGTCTATTCACACTTGAGAGGTCATATTTCTAGTTCCAGAATAATGAATTTGCACCTGCCCGATCTGACCTTATAAATATTACATAGCAGAAGCGTCTATTCAGCCATCCTACGGTGAGATCAGAATACTACGATATGCATACTGATGCAGCTCCTCATGATATTTTGGCTAGATATGGTCGAAGGGATCTGGAGAATACGAGGTGCGCGATTCTGTTTTCTTTTTTGTTGTCTCTAACGTCATGCAACAACCAGAAATGAAATACATAACATAACATAACGCACACCACATACATGATTGAAATGTCTCAACGCGAAGCATGCAAAACATTGTGAGGACCCAATTATGAAAGTACCAAAAATTGTTCCTGTATAGGGGATATAAAATCATATATAAGAAAGCATGATCCACAAACAACTTCTTTAACTCAAAATAAAACTTTGTTCTCCTTATTGTTTGACCATATTGATAGGAATGCAGCTCCTTAGTGGCAGCTTCATCGCGACCGCTATGCTTGCGGCATTAGCTTATGCTACCGCGGTCACAAATGTCTTTCGATCAATTGACTCTGTCAAACCGGCAACACTTCCTAACTCGTACACGTCCGTGTACGTTGGGTGGGTTTTAGACTCTGCGCAAGTCCAAACTGGTGACACCTTCAGCTTGACAATGCCCGATGTTTTTATTGCACGGGCAAATTCTGCTGAATGGTACTTGCCATTTTTTGACATGAAAGCATCTAATGGAGACTTAGTCGCATCGTGTAATATCACTACTGCTGGTGGAATTTCATCTTCAACAGACACTATTTTTAGTTGTGTTGTTACTGCAGACTTCTGTCAACAATCTGTGTATTCTGGAAGTCTCAGGGTTATTGTCACATTCGATGCTGGTGGTAGGGTTGAGACAGTTCCAAACGCACAGTTATGGACAGTGAGAACTAACACTATTACGTTTAATGGAGACTTGTCATTTGATGTCACTTTTGCTTCTTCCGGTTACACTGATCAAAGTTTTTGGTATGAGCGAAGTATGAATCCGGACAGAGAGTTTATGTACTACTTGCCTAGCAAAGGCTGTAAATCCACTACTACCTCTCGTACTATCAACATGAAAGTTGATGGTCAGCTTGCGTTTGAAACTGACACAGTGGAGGCGTATGGTGCTACTTCGTTCAATCGTTACGGATTTCCTGTTGATGTGGTCTCTGTTGGTGTTACTACTTCTTACAGCGCTGACAAGAAAACGATGACGGTTAAATTCGGTTCTTTTCCATCTGATGTAAGAGTCTGGCTTTCCTTCTACGCCCAAGATGTATTTTTTTCCGAAACCGCTCATGTAATGATTCAAGGAGACAGAGAGGTCTGTTCTGATGGCTCAGTCCACCAATATGGTGGCTCTGACGCTACCTATGAAATTAACGTCCTTGCATCAGTTCCAGGTTAGTGACTTGTATTTCCTTACTATCCCTTTATTAACATTTATCAGCACAGCTACAAACGGTGACAATCACTACGGAATTGAATCCCTGCACCAATATCAGATACACTACTGGCGCTGATTCAACTGTAACCGAAATGTATAACAGCAACCCCACTTGTATACCATCATGTCAAAACACCACGTCGACTTTGATAACCACATGGACTCGTGACTACACAACCACCTACTTCACCACCGGCACCGATTCAACTGTGACCGAAGTGATCGAGGTTCCGCAAACTACTGTGACGACGAGTTCCTTCTGGACTGGTGTCTACACTACTTCCTATTTGACGACCGGTACCGATTTGTCCACCACCGTGGTTGTTGAGGTTCCATCATCCAGTGGTTCTCCATATGCTTCCACTACGACCACATGGACTGGTGTCTACACTACTTCCTATTTGACGACCGGTACCGATTTGTCAACTACCGTTGTTATTGAGGTTCCATCTTCCAGTGGTTCTCCATATGCTTCCACTACGACCACATGGACTGGTGTCTACACTACTTCCTATTTGACGACCGGTACCGATTTGTCCACCACCGTGGTTGTTGAGGTTCCATCATCCAGTGGTTCTCCATATGCTTCCACTACGACCACATGGACTGGTGTCTACACTACTTCCTATTTGACGACCGGTACCGATTTGTCCACCACCGTGGTTGTTGAGGTTCCATCTTCTAGTGGTTCTCCATATGCTTCCACTACCACCACATGGACCGGTTTGTACACCACCAGTTACTTGACCACCGGTACCGATTTGTCCACGACCGTGGTTGTTGAGGTTCCATCATCCAGTGGTTCTCCATATGCTTCCACTACGACCACATGGACCGGTTTGTACACCACTTCGTACTTGACCACCGGTACTGATTCGTCAACTACCGTTGTTATTGAGGTTCCATCTTCTAGTGGTTCTCCATATGCTTCCACTACCACCACATGGACTGGTACCTACACTACTTCCTACTTGAC
>PPLH03000067.1:0-20921 GCA_003706445.3 Williopsis mrakii
GGGTAATGTACCCGCAAGTGCGATGTACGTCATTTACGGAGCCACGCAGTTCACCTCTAGATGTCGTTAATTACGTAATATTTCGATTAAGGGCAGAACCCTAATGTGCTCAGGCATATATCGAGAGCCAAAACAAGCATGCACTCTGTTATTTGCTCTATCGGCAACATTATACCAGCGATGTCCACAGTCAGAGTATCAAACATACCAAGAAATGAAGAGACACTAGACACAGTCCATCAGTTGTTCCTCAGCTTTGGAAACATCCTTAACATAACACAACACTCTTCTCACATTGATGTACAGTTCCAAGATATCGGAGATGCTCAGAGCGCTATTGATAACATGTCCGGGTTTGAATTATTCGGGAAATTCATCCAGGTGAGTAAAGCTAAGGAGATTTCTTCGATAGATACACTGGAGGAGAAGAAGCCTGTATGGGAACAAGAGAGCGAGTTTAATGTTGAATGAATTATATGCAATGCGATCAACTAAAGTATTGGAAATTAATCCACTACGGTAGTATATCAATTGGAGGGTATAAAAAGATTAAGTTCATTAGTGTACATTTTCACATCTCCTCAAGCTCACCTTCTCTCATCATTTGTTTTGCCCATTGTCTCGTAACCACAGAAGCTTTGAAGAATCTCTTGCTCGAGTATTTTCTAAAGAAGCACTCATGCTGCACAGGCTGAATCAAATATCTCAAGTATTGGTGGGCCACTGGCATCAGTTCGCTCTCTGAGATCCCACCTGAATAGTGAATTAAATTTCCATCCCATTCCTCTTTCCCAAACAGACGACGACTCAGATACATTGCTGCTGCGGCACATAGAGATGGTCTGACCCCAATGAGCTCCACATCAATGGCGCTGATTTCAATGAAGTATTTTGCAATGTTACGAGTGTTGACATCGTAATCATCAGCTTTGGAGATTCTTCTGATGAAATTGAGAGGATTTGGATAACTCATATCAAAATCCAATATTTCAAGGATATATTTCTCAGCATTCAGGATATCTTCAACTGTACACCCACTCTCATGTGCGAAATTCTTCACGCTTGGTGAATAAATTTCTTCGTACTTAGAAGCAATGAACAGAGAAGCGGTGCCAACCAACTGCAACGCCTGTGGCAGGACAATTTCACGGCTTAAGAATCTATCAACAACATTAATAGCAATGAAGAAAGTCTCGGGCAGTAATTTAAACTTAAAATGCACCGCATTCAACCAATCAACCAGCTCATCGCGCATGAAATTTGTCAGGTGGACTTGTTTCTCCATGTAATTGGCCAAGGGCAAGGTCTTCACCTCCAACTTGGACATATATTCAAAGATTTCGACAACATATTCGCTGACCATGGTTGGATCATTCCAATCTTCAGCGTCGAGGTCATTATAATCATACTCCAAAGTCTTGGTTCTCTTATGTTGTAGGACCTCTTCTTGACTAGCAGGTCTCTTGATGCCAGAATCTCTCACCGCAGCTGTTGTCGCTTTCGTTTGTACAGAACGAGCTGTCGAAATTGATTCATACACTGGCTTGTACAACTGCGCAGATGGATGTGTACTTGTGGTATTGGTAACATTGCTCAATGCTGGACGACGCACAGGAATCTGCGACCGTTTAACTTCCTTTGTAGTGATCTTATTCTCATCCTGGACTTGTGAATGTTGTGTTCTGAAGATGTTCATTTTTAAAGAAGGGTTATCTATGGGCCGCCAGGGTCTCAATTAATTTCTCCTCTGATATGGTATAGTAGATAGTCTTTCTCAGATCAAGAAAGAGAGAATCGTAAAGGGTATATATCAAGTTCAGGAGAGAGAGGTCGACTTTGTAGGGCGAATGTGAAAGAGGAAGAGTGGATGTGTATAGAGGAAGGGATAAAAGGTCACAAATCTCAGGGTTAACCTTACGAAGCTGCTTTTTATTGACTTTTTTCCCAGGAAGGCCCCAATGTGATTTTTCTGGTTTCGGGACTTGTATGCAATCTAACCTAATCGGGCAAAATGTAAACAAATACAGCACATTGGACCCAAAACGGGAGAAACTTAAGAACGTTTGATATGAGCTGAAACGATCAAGAAGGTCTGGATCTGGATCTAGGTCAACATAAAATATATGCTAACTGTGTTTGTTAAGACCAATTGAAGTAATTGAAGGAACGGAACCCGTTGAGTGGAAGTGAAAGCCCCAAGAGCTCCTAGTGTCGTTGTAATACACAAAACACACACCTGGCGCGCACTCCTGTTTTTATGAAATTTTCATAGAAATGCCCACTAGCCCTACGCAACGCATTTGTATTAGAATTTGGATGGGATTATTGCCATGCTGTCACTGCTCAAGTGGAATCTCTACCACAGTTACGTTCTATCCCATCATGCACAAGTCTGATGGGAGTTCACAACTTTCAGGATTCAAAGAACAGCTGAAAGACGTGGGAGCCGAGCTGCTGTACAGAACGTAGTGAAATTTGATAAATCGCACAAATAGTCGGTTTGTAGATTGTAATAGAGACCAAGTGAAAGATGAATAGTACAATGTGACTAACGATTTTCATCGAAACTTCCTATAGACTTCTTTGGCAACTGGTGGTTTTAAGTACTTCGAAGTTCGTTTCGTTTTCACTGCACCTCCAGAAGTTCGATCAATTTCAATACCACATTGTATTCCACCAATAATGCCATGATTGAAGTTGCAATCTATTTCATTACTGTTCTCGAGACAAAATTTTGAAAAAGAAAACAGAAACTCCCTCCTTTCGAACGACATGATGAATCAATAGTTAACCAGTCAGTTGTATAATGGCCACAATCAGAGCTTGACAGCCATAGAACACAGAATTCGGAAATTGTACAGATCTACATTATAGTACCATGGTCATATCCGTACGGATAGCCTTAACTATGACGGGATACAGAGAATCTTGACGAACCAATACGCAGATAGCATCACGGATTGGGACTATCCGTGCCCATCTCTAAAAAGGACACATCAGGCTCCCCAAGTTCCAAGGGGCTAAAGATTTCTTTATATGCATCATTACAACAATGCAATTTGCAGGTCCTTGGACCCTGTTTGAGGGAAACTATGCTATAATATAAAATGAATCAAAAAAGTTTAAGGGGTTTACTAATTGGACCTTACAGGTAGGTACTTTTGAGGATGTAAGCGGATCTTCACGAAGTTTGAGAGTCAAAAACTCGACCAAAGGCTTACAGGTTTCTTTGTGCCTTATATCATTATCGAAACAACCACATCACGCACCATGAATAGTTGAGTGCCTTGGATGCAATGTAACCTGTAACTTCTGCAGTATTGACACAGATAAAAATAGATATGTGATATGCTCTTGCAATAATGTTCGGCTTGCCTACAGACATTAATTTTTCGATGAAATCGGCAGCAACAGCTGAAGCACACGTTGACTACAGGGGTTACTTTCATTATCATTTAAGCATCAAATCATATCGAGCAATATCAGCAAAATCAGTAACAAAATCAGCAGCAAAATCAGTAGGAATATCATTAGCAAATGTCATCAGCAAAAGAACCAAGCGTTAAAGGATTACCGAGGATGAGAAGAATTTCCCCCTTCAGGAAAGTTACGCAACGAATCCCTAACAGATTCTTCTGCAAGTTGTCCAGCCCTTTCATGGGGAGGCAGTACAGCCCTTCTTACAATACCAGGTAACGCTTCAAGCTTATCAGAGTTCTTCTTCACTTCATCAGAGAGCCTGTTCACTTCATCAGAGAGCCTGTTCACTTCATCAGAGTTCTTCTTCACTTCATCAGAGAGCCTCTCCAATCCATCAGAGACTTTCTTCAATGCATCAGAGACCTTCTCGTCCAATTTTTTCATATTGTTAGTGACCTCATTGAAAACACCCTTTACTGTGTCGTCAACCATTGCCTGTAGAGATTCTGATTGAATAGCTGATGATGTTTCCGCAGCGAACTTCTTTCTATCATTCAAATTGTCTGCGGTTGCTGAATCGATTATGTTATAAAATTTACGCTTCAAGCTGTTAACATCATCACAAGGAGTAGAAGGCTCTTCGATGTCAGCGCTTCCTTCCTCCCCAGCAGTACGTGTTCTCCTGGAAGTCCTTCTCGCTCTCTGACTTGAGCTTTCACCTTGGGGTTCATCCATGTTTGTGATTGAATGTTTGTAAATTTAACGGGTTGGAACTCTATAAAAAAGAATAATTCTGGTCCCCGAAACTGTGTTGGTTTTTGACGCGCTCACCAGATCCGAGGGATATTAGGGTAAGATTGTTCGGAAGTCTGCTCTGGAGACCCCAACCACGACCCCCAAAGTTCAAACCTATTAACTTTTGTATTATACATGTATCTGAACTCAATAATTAATTTATTCTCTGTTCAATCCCAAATGCACATTCCGTCAAGTTCGTTAATACCGAAGTTGGTTTTTGATGGGTTTTTGTTATAAATCTCGAACAAACGAAGGAGACTCGAGTGAAAACGCCCAAAGGTGATGGATGCAATCTATGCAAATCTGAAAGTTCCTCTTAGAACCTTATATCTTTTTATAGACTGTGCTGGCAAGTTGTAACAATGGAAATTGTGTTCTTTTTGAGTCTCTTGAGGGCTTTTCGGTTGAAATATCTTTCTGGAAATTATATATATATATTTGACGAGACCATGAAAATCTACAAAATGTCCCCTCATATTGGATTTGGATTTAAATCTTTAATCACACAGTATGGCCTTTTTCTTCAATTAAAAACCTAAGTAGGAAGCATCTTGAGTGTAAAGGGAGGTTCGACAAGAGTTTTTTCTTTGATGAAGGCATCCTTGTGCGCAACTGGGGTGACACTGAAAACTAAGGGTGGAATTTCAATTGAACCCATATCAGGATCACAAGCCTCTGCCGTGTAAATTTCTCTATTTTTGTCGTCCTCGTCTTCATTATCAGAGTTTGAACTTTTACTGGGCTAGCTATCTAATCATGCCATTCTCTCTATTCATAAATTTACGCTCTTCTGATAGTAGGAAGTGAGATAATTTCCATTTCGTGATATAACGATTAAGAAAAAGCTGTCAGGGCCAGACGGTTACGTCAGCCCGTATCATGAGCTGGTGCCAACATCATACAGATGCGTCAGCCCATACCATGAGTCAGGTGTCCATAGACACCCATTTCCTAAGGTATATAAGAAACCCTAAAACCCCTGCTTGACAGTAACTATGCTATAATATACAATCAATCAGAAAGGTATAAAGGATTTACTAATCGAACCTTACAAAAGCCTAAATATAACTATATTCACTTGGGGCCAGACGATTTGTCTAGCTTAAACTCCTCTTGTTTGGTGATAACGGATGATGAACAGCCACATATGTGGAACAGCAGTAAATAAGACTTGTGTCAAAAGGTGAGAAATTACAATGAGTATCAATGTTGGAGACTTCCTTGTTCGGACGCGTCGCAGCGCGCTTGGTGTGATTTCCGAAAAAGGATATTAGACAGCTATAGCAACATCATTTCGGTTGTAGCTTCTCGATAAATTATGTCAATCTATATGAATAAATTTTTAATAAACATAAACACCTCAATAACTCAAAAGATACTACCTTGGTGGAGTTATTCTAGATTTTTCTTATATTGCCCCCAAAGACTCGCACTGATGATTGCCTGACACATAATTAAATATATATTTTCGCACAATACATAACAAATAACGATAAATGTATTATCAAACCTCAAAAAAATCCATTCAAATAATTTTGAAGCTCATAGCCTCATCCCCATATTATTTACCAAGATATGAATCAATATATATTTCGAATAAAATCGGACGGGCCAGAGTGTTATTCGACTTTTTTCCAGTATGAATTGAATGCGAATAACATTCTACTCACGACCATCCCTCAAGGATCCTGGAAGTTTCAAGATTGTGCTTGGGAATCTGTTCAACTCTGAGTAGAATGGTTGAGCGCCGTTGAAGTGATCCAAAACTGAAAATTAGAGATAGATCAGCTCCAAACACAGATACCTACTAGTGGATCTTCACAAGATGGCGATATAACGGTGCTGATACTCAGATCTCTCGAATCAATCTACGCCCGTTTACCATCGATGCTTAAAATAAAGCAGATGTCGCTATCATTTTATTTATGATTGGTTCTTCTATTTTTGGAAACATATATGAGTCTTGTTATGGCTGTATGCATAGTTTAGCAACTTGATCTTATTCTTATTTACGAAATCCATGTCATTGGCGCAACAAAACTTTAAACTAGAGCTAGACACTCTTTTAATCTCCAGTCCCTTGAGATTGAAATATTCTATTTGAGAGAAATTTCAATCTCGGGAAGCGTCATTCGCTGGACCTAACGTAACCAGGATCGATTATCCGGAGCTGTCTAGAACTGCCTGAACATAGAACTATTGCTTGCGTGACCTTTTAGGACTTTTTGATGTACATCAGGATATCTGGTTGACGTTTTCAGATTTTTTTTTAACCTAAACCTAAACCTGAACCTGAAGTTGGCATTGGGCCTACATCTAAACCATGGACGGTTGAGAAAATGAAATTTGATGTGGATGTTAGATACGATGAGTACGTAATGGTTCTTCATCAGGAATCTTCATTTGATTGGGCAAGATCCTATATGTTATCACGATCGCCATCATAATTAGCAATGCAACGGTGGAAAATATTGCCAAAACTAGAAGAAATGTCCAGGATATGAAACCTCATGATTAGACTTGGAAAGTAGTCCGACAAACAGGACTACCTGGCCTTTGTAGTCCGGAAGAGGGAGTCCATAAGGTAGTCCAAAGTAGTCCTTTGATTATATCATCAATTACCCCTAATATAAAGCCGATTGAGCGCAATTCTGGAGTGATTCAGATTTCCAGTATCACACTGTAGATATTTCACTTGCTTTTAAAGAATTTTGTTGAAATTATGGGAACATTTTTTGGCTTTTCCGTCAAACGATGACTTGGAATCTCGTTCCAAAAGATGGAAAGGGATGATCTTTCGAGACAATATCATAAAGTATAATGGTCCGCTAACGTTCTGGAGATCAGGGAGAGATGAGCTTCTTTTTTTTAGCAAGCTTCGCAAAGGATATTATATCTATGATTCTATTCCAATGGGATCTACTGAAATTGAGCGTGTCTTCTCCATCACCCGTAACGTGTACCAACTAAGAAGGCGTAGATTGTCACCAGAGAGGATCCATGATGTTATGATCCTGAAACATTTTTTGAGTTCTTCATCGTTTGAAGAGGTAACAGGGCTCTTTGGAAATATCAGAAAATTTAGTGAGCAAGATAAGATAGGAACTTAGAGATTAGAAATTGATTATAGAGAAATTAAATCCTGAAGTTCAAGAGCTTCGAGGAGCATTTGTTCACCAAGACGAAACGCTCTCACGGCTGGTTCGACTTCTGTAAGAAGCGTTTTATTTATGGACAAGGTAGTCCACAAGGAGTCCACAGGTAGTCCATCGTCATTACCACCCTGAGACTACGCAGTCCGGACTACGTAGTCATTTCCCAAATTCTTGGACTACTTTCCAACTGTACTCATGATGCTCCAATCTGTTTTTGGATCCTGAATCCGGCGGAAACTGGAACTGAGATTGAGGTTGATGTTGGCGTTGGTCTTTAAGTTCTTTCACACGATTGATTAGTCGTCCGTTCTTTCTTCGTCTTAAATTTTGGGTTTTCGGCATTTTGAAGTCCTGTGGTTTTCTTCCAATCAACTCAAAGAAGCTGCTAGCTTGTTGATGTGCTTAAATTTGCCGTTTTCTGTTTTCTGTTTCTTATTTCTTATCACACAGAATAAGACGTTCCAATGATGCGGCGCTAACCGTCTTCCATGCAGTTTGCGGATGCATCTAATTTACCCGGCGCATATAGGGGCAGTTTCATAACAGGTGGAACAGCAGTCACTGTCACAAAGCACAACGTTATCAAGGCACTTCTAGTAGAGGAAAAGTCAATGCCGGGTATCTTGGACTATTTAGTCTTGACTGTACCTAGCTCTATGCTGTGGTATTCCTAGTCATGATCCAAAGAGTCCGACAATTGCGCATATATGTTTATTCCATCTATAATTCAGAAGATCGTATTGCATTCTTTGGAGTCAAAAGTCTAAGAGAGAATGGCGAACTTAGAATTCGCCCCCTCAATTGCTTGTGCGAATCACATTCATAGTCACCATGGGATCCCTGTGATATTTCACATATCGAATAGGGCTCAACCTCTACCGCCATGTGACAGGGCAGCTTATAAAAAGCATTATCTAACAAAGGCTGGAATTACAAAAGCTAGCCGTCCGAATATGAGCCAGTGAGATTACCCAACTGTAAACAGAGGATTCCAATTTCCGTACAAAAACTTATTACGTGCCAGCTCAGACACTTCATATCCCACCCAATTCCATTACAGTAATTGAGAAGGCCTATATTTCCAATTTCCATGATCTTCTCAAAAGGTTAGTGGAACCAGAAAATGAAAAGTAAGAGAAAATCGGAGAGTTGTCGCTCTAGGATGAAGTCTTGAATATTCACCTATTAACAGATCTATGAAATTCATCTGGCGCTAGGAATCGCTACCTAACGGTTATCATCAGTTTTTCTTGTCAGATGGTTTGAATTCAATGAAAACCTCCTTAACCTTGCCAAGCTCAACAGGCAGATTGCCGGAGCCCAATTAGGGAGATGCTCTTTTTTTTGCATTGAATCTTGAATGAGCAGGTAGCAGGTGTGACCGCAGATTAAACTACAAATTACTTCGACGATGGGTGAATGTGAGCTTTATCTCAACGAAGACGGATTAAGATCCTACCGGAGCTTCGATGCACCAAGGTACTGGAAAAAGGAGTCCCAGAAACTTCCAAGACTGGAAGGAGTGGCGCTTTCTTTGCTTTTACTGCTACATGCACTGGCTGTCAGCGAAGCCTTTTTCTCGTTCGACCTCTTATAGAAGATGGGCATCATCGCTTGTTTGCCAGGACGCTAGAAAGTCTCAATATCCTTAGCATTATCGATCGATCACGTGACGAAGATTTCATCGAAATCAGGAAAGACGAGACGATCCTGTCATTTCACCTATCTAAAAGACGAAGATGGCAAATGGTAAGTTGAGTGATACATCCTTTCCAAAACTATGGATATAGCTTAAAATTTGAGGAAAATACTAGGATATATGATGAAATTACAATGAGTCATGGTTTTTCTATAATTGAAGAGATCGGGAGAAAGGGAATTATTCCATGGGTTATTTAAAACAGGATGTCGAATAAGGGCTAGCCCTTGTTTGATTACATCCCTAATTTGAATGCGGGTATCATCATCATTAGACATTAATATACATAGAGAAATAATCTTCTCGTGAAATGCGTGAACAGGAAAGGATGTGTGGTGGTAATGGTAAAGCATCAAAATGGAAAAGCCAGCCAGTGAATCTCTGTCTATCTATATCCACTCTACTCCCTCTTGGTCAAGTTTCTTTACCCATTGTCTCGCAAGAATACTTGCCTTCATGTACTTTTTGGATGCATATTTCTTAAAGAACTCTTCATGGACCACTGGCGCCCTTATGTAGTCAACCATGAGCTCGACAGCGTGCTTCATTTGGTCCAGTGTATAACCTCCAGCATATTTTGTCAATGTGGCATCCCATTTGGATCGGCCTAAGAGCCTTCTCGAGACGTACATAGCAGCGGCGGCACATAACGATGGTTTCATTCCAAGGAACTTATAGTCAATCACAGTTATTTCCAAGAGATACTTAGCCATCGTTCTAGTCTCGATGTCATAGTTGTCCGCCTTTGAGATACGGCGAAGGAAATTCATTGGGTTTGGATAGCTCAAGTTGAAGTTCAAAGCTGTAAGGATAAACCTTTCAGCCTGAAGTATCTCTTCCTCTGTAGAGCCACCATCTGTGACATAAGAGTAATTTTTGACACTCGGACTCCAGACTTCCTCATACTTTGCAGCAATAAAGAGACAGCCTGTGGCTAGCAATTGCAATTTTTCCACCTCCACGGTGCTCTCAGTTAGGAAGCGGTCCATGAGGTTGATAGCAAGGAACAATGTCTCCGGCGTCAATCTAAACCTGAGATGGACTTCGACAAGCCAATCCACCAAGATAGATCTCATCCTCGGCTTGATATCATTCTGCAGTGCGAAATAATCCTTTGGGAGTGTAGTATTCTCCAACGTGAACAAATATTCAAAGATCTCACCAACGTATTCACTGACCATCAAAGGGTCATCGCCATCTTCCGCGTCAAGATCTGGCACTTGATCTTTCTGTCTCTGATCATTTTCATCATCTTCTTCAACCCTGGTCCTCTTGATCTGCTGTATATCATCGGACGCGGAATCTGGCGCATTTCTCTTCAATCTGTTTGTAGTCGTCGTCTCTTCTGCAGTAGAGCCTCGAACAGTCTGAACTCTAGATGCTAGATTGAGGGCCTGCATAGAAGAAGTGTTGGTTACATTGGACAACGCCGGTCTCCTGGAGGTGACAGCGGTGCCCTTGACGCGTCTTGATACGACGTTCTCGTCCTGGACGGTGTGCTGTTGCGTGTTCTCTGCGGACATAGAGCGACAAAAGAGGATGGAGATGATAATGCGTGAGACGAATATAGAGGGTCTAGCTTCCAGGTTGCGTAGCTGTGTGAATGAGTATGTATAACTGTGTGTAATTGTAATTGTGTAAAAAAAACAGTAGTTGAAATAGCCCTCCCAATTCCAGGTCCTTTCGCTGTGTTTTCTCTTTGTTGAAAGTTTTGTGGTTCTTCACACAAATTTTACGCGACGCGCCCCAAATCCGGGAAAACGTAAACAGCGCCGAGTTTCGTGGAAGAAAACAAAATCTGTATAGGAAAAGGCACATAATAATAGTGTAACTACATTGAGTGGCATCATAGTATGGCATGTAAGACATCTAATAGCATTTCTCGAACAATTATTCATTTGCCAGTTCCAGTGCTACTTCTGTCCCATTTTTTTGAGGACATTTTCGTGCAAAAACCGTTTTGTTGTACAAAACACAAAACAAAAAACACAAGAGAAGAAACGAATAATAATAATAATAATAAATAAGTAAAACAATCCGAATTATAATAGAAGCTGCCTGCAAAACAGAGAACACAAAGACGCGTGGGACCGAGTATTTTGGTGTATGTTGGGAGTGTTCTGTACCACTATGCGATATCATAATTCATAGTCTATGTTTTTCTTTTTTTTCTGTCGCTATAATATATCTACAGCAGTGTATACTGCTGCACAAACGGTACGGTACATTACGGTACGCACAACACTGGGTGTTTTCGGTCGTGCATTTTTACTCTCATTACAACAATTTATAATAATCCCCGTCCCAACAAAAGCCAGAACTCTCTTTTTATCTTATGAGCATAGACTTACAAGAACAAAAAGAATAAAGAACTAGTAACGAACGAGTAACGAACGAGTAACGAAACGCAAATGGCCGAAGTCAGAATCCTTTCGCACATGAACAAAGACCACAGGGTCTCCGTTGAGGATTACCTAGTCGTCTACGGCAAGGTCAAACTGGATTCCAAGGTTCAGAACATCAAGATGTCGGAAATCACCCTCAACCATATGTCAATCACTTTTGAGCACGAAGATTTGGAGTTCCCAATTGAAAAGGTGATCCCATTCGAGCCTCCGATGGAGGACTTGAAAGAGGCTCGATCAAGACTTGTCGAGATGGCCAAGTACGCTGCTGAAAAAAGAGGCTATTCTCCCTACCAAATCGCTGCTTATACACCTCCTGGGTTATTTAACTGGGCTCTTATTGGCCTTATTTACCTTCCATTGGCCACTATCGCGGCCCCTGGAATTCTCACAAACTCCACGGTGACAAACTTTTTAGGCCGCGGAACCGTCTCGTGGCTGTTGAAGAACGCATGGAACGTCACCTACATCACTGTGGGTATCCATGCTGCCGAAGCTTTATTAGTCATGAAGCCAAAGCTAGACAAGTTCAGAGTGCCCATAGACTATAAACTGGAGTGGTATCTTTCGAACCTCCTGGAAGGGTTCCCGGCAATCAAAAGATTCAATGCTCTTGTGGAAGAGAAGACCCACTAGATCTTGGCCTTAGATTTATATATGCAGACATATATATATATATATATTATTGATTGATCAATGATGTTGTAAAGTTTAAGGCTATTGATTATCTGCTTATGTAAACTGTTTACGTCAGCCGATGAGCTCACACTTTCAAAAAAAAAAATTCCTATCGAGAGAGGAACAGAGACATAAATAAAACTCTTTTAAAAAAATTCTATCTTCACAGCTCATTTGGAGAGGAAAATAGAGGACTATATATATCATACACACATATATATATATATATATAAGGGATGGCGCCAAGACAATCCAAAACAGCCAAACGTTCTGCTAAGCAGAATGGTACCCGTGAGGTCCAATCAGAGGTATTTAAGGACAAGCAGGCACAGAACAGATTGGCCATCCATTCAAACCAGACAGAAAAATCAAAGGTCAGAAAACCTAGTAAGGCCGCTGTGAAAAAAGAGCAGGCTTTAATACGGTTATATGGTAAGAAGAATACCAAGAAGGTCTATGATGAGAAAGATTTGGACCTTCCTGTTTTGAACAGAGCCATCATGCCGGGCGTGAAGCGCCCAAGAGGTAAAAAGGGCAAGAAATTTGTCAACGAGGATCCAGAAAACCAGACCCAGGTCAACAGAATCATTTCAGAGATCATCATCAAGGATGAGAAACGTGATATGTCCAAGCTGGAGAAGGCCACAAAGCTTGAAGAATTGAGAGACCTGAAACGTCAAGAGATGGAGAAGAAGGAGCAAGACAAGAAGGATAAGCTAGAAGATAAGAAGGAAGAAATCAAAAACAAGGCTTCAAAGGCTAGAAATGATAGAAGAAAACGAGCAAAGCTGCTAAAGAAGGCTTCAGATGAAGGCTTAGATGAGGAAAAACCAAAGAAGAAGAGAGTGGCTTTCGCTTAAGAAATCGTCATCAGCTTATATTACCCACCCCCTCTCGCAATGCAAACATATCTCAACGAGGTCTTCCTTCTCTCTGGTCCCATGTAGTACTCTTAACAATTCCACTAGTGAGATTCCAACAGATACGTGGTCGTGTTGGGGGATAAAGTATAATGGTTTGCCCTGGACCCATCTGACCTTGCACTACCTTCAAATGACGAAGCGTTGCTTCATTGTCAACAGCAGAAAGAGCAATAGCTTTCATCATGACCAACGGTGGACCCACTGGGTTCACTGCAATATGAACGATACCATTTCTCATGGATGCAGTCGTTGTTTGAGGAGTCTCGAGGATTGGATTCTCTGGTAGTTGTGATGTTGAGACCAATGGCAGATCATGAGCCCATTCGGTGGTCTCCTCTGAGACCTGACGCATGAAAGACATAACGAGAATAGCAAACGATCAAAAATGTAGGTTAAGATCGATTAGCCTACATCGAGCATCAGGAGCCAGATCGCCATGCATATCGGAATTGAATTTTACTCCCTATTGATCGAACAATTTTTGTGTCAAACTCATACAGAAACGATATATCTACAAAGGGGATAGGGTAAAAAAACCATGTGTGTAAAACCATGTGTGTCAAGGAAAACATTAATTAAGAGAGAATGAAGATGAACATACTCATCATTCTTGATGCGTCTCAGTACACTTGTAGATACTGATGTATGGGTCATGCTGGTTGTTTGCGGCAAGCATCATTCTATGCGGATGCAATGCCAATGAGCTGAGGTATGGGGTTCTATTCTGCAGACTGGCAAACCCATTCGAATTCTTAAAACTGGAAATCAGGTCTCCAGATGTAGTCCAGAGCCGGACCATTCTGGATCCCGTAGCAATGATCGGTGCATGTTCATGAACTTGTACACTCGTCATGGTCTTCTCATGGCCCTTGAAAGAAACGACCGGTTCATCGAGACGAATGTCCCACAAGTTCACCATAGAATTCGTAGAACCACTAACAAGTTCACGATAACCACCTCTCTGCATATGGACGTTGTTAATCCATGAACGGTCACCGTTGTTACGCCACAACTTGACCATCGAATCACGGGCATCCAGACGACGATCATAGACTCTGATAGTACCATCACCGAAACCAGCAACAAATATATTACCAGCAACTTGATCAGAAGTCAAAGAGGTGATTGCACTTGAGGAACGAGCTGGAACGTCAACGAGACACAGCTCACGAGGGGCATCCCAAATACGGATAATTTTGACATCACCAGTGGCTAAGAGACTCCCACGGCTCTGTTGCCATTCCATCAAAAGACCGGTGGATCTTGGGGTCAGCAACAAGTCAGTCAAAGCTCTCCAGGAGGTCACCAGTGACACTGCTTCTGCACTGTGAAAGTCCTTATACAACTTGACAATACCATCGGATGATCCGGTGAACAACAACGGTAAATCATCTTCGTTGATCAATTTCAAGTCTGTTATCTTTGTTCCAAATGGATTGCCGTTTGAGAATCTTGAGAGTTGCTGCGATTCTTCCCAGTCGAAAGTGGTGATGTTATCACGATCATCAGATGTGATCAAATAGTTTTCAAATTGGGAAAACTTGATCAATTTTGGTTGGGTCTTGTTGTTCAACACTGCGGTGTTTGTCTTCCAGTCACCACGCAAGGAAAGATTCTTCTGTGGCTGAGTTTCATTGATGATGCTTTCGTTTCTGTTACGTCTCCAGATACGTCGCGTGTACTCCAATGAGCCAGGTTCATCAACTTCGTGCTTATGCATCTGAGGTTCTTGGAAGTACTCGAAACTGTACTCAAAGAAGGTTGAGATCAACGGAAGCTCAGGAAGTTCCTCTTCCGCAGCCTTAGCATCGAATCTAGCAGTCTTTGGCTGAACACTGACACCATCATTCATAAAGATATTGTGATTTAAAGCCTTCATCTCATTTGCTGATGAGTTTTCATTATCAGTTGACCAACCAAGTGACTTGAGAAGGCTGGAGAATGACAAAGTTCTTCTCAAAAGCGAGATTCCGGATGAACTATCCTCTTTAACACCTTTACGCTTATCACCAACAGTCACTGATCTTTGTTGGTTACCACTCAGCTTGATTGGTTTTGGTAGCTGCTGAGTAATGGTACTAAGACCAGTGGAATTGTTTGAGCTTTGGAGTAAAACAGTCTCCATTTCATTGACAGCATCCCCTAATGGTGATTCTTTCACTTTTAGCAAGATGAAGTCAATAACCTTCTCAGCCAATGTTTTCAACTGAGTGTGACCATCACAGGAAAACAGTAATAATGTCTTAAATATTATGTGATAGATTGAGCCATACCCAACAGATTGCTTGTTATCATTTGCAACATCTGTGACTGTCGCCAGCTCCGAGTACAACTCATTGAAGGCAAGAACAATGAAGTTATTGATGTGCCTGTTCACAACTTTCGACAAACAAATAATGATTTCTTTTCTCACAAGAGGGCTAGCATCGTTAGCCAATGACAATACCGTCATGATCACATTTGTTTCATCTTTCAGTTCTTCTTCATCACCGTCATCTGGCAAGAATGTCATCAAGGCCAGCACTACAGACGCTCTGACTTCAGGAATGGGGTCGTTCACCTGTTTGAACAATCTCTCAAGAAATCCTTCTTTGTGACAGACCCACTTCGCTTCATAGTTCCTATCCCAAAGCTGTGACAGCAAAAGAGAACACCATTGGCGTAGCAAAGGATTATCAGATGTCTCAATGTATTGTAAAAGCTTGTCAACCAAGTCTGGTGTGAAGCACAATTTCTGGCCATTTTTGAATCCTCTAACGAAGAGACTGAGAATTAACGCACACAGCGCCTTATGGTCGTTATTCGTGTTGTTTGTGGTATCCTTAGGATTCAACATCTGGAGGAAGTAGTTGAAACCTTTGTCCTTGACCAATTCTTGCTGAGTGTTCTTATAATCAACAGCCATGATACGTGCCCAGATGAAGACTAACACAGGTTTCAGATCCGGAGCGGGACTTTGCAACAGTTTAAGAACGTAAGGGAATATACCAATAGATAGTGCAAGGTAGACTGCCCATGGTCCGAGATCCAAAAATTGCGAAAGTAGTACGAGAGCCCTAACACGGTGTACTTGAGACAGAAGAACTTGTAACACAATTGGCAATTGTTCTGGTGGTTGCCTGGTAGAGGATCCATACTTCAACCAAAGTTCAAATGCGGTCAACTGTTGTTCAAAGAAGGTTGAGTGTTGGTAGTTTTGCAAATTTGGATCAATGACATTAGTGAAATTCATCAGAGTGGATGGTGCATCACTTGTTGTGTTTGAGTTGGACTTGATTGAGCCATTTGAGCTTGAATGAGTGGTTGGTGGGGTTGGCTGCGAGGGCGGCATGTGTATCATGGTAGTTACATCGTTATTAATATTTTTGAGTATCTGTGTCAAGACTTGATCAATAGCTAAATCCCATGATTCCCACATGGAGTGGAATTGAATATCTGGTAAAGGTGGATCTGATATTGGATGACATCCATAAGTTGGCATGATTCTCTTGGCCAAGAGGAAGTTTCTGAAAAGGGCAGCAACCATCAGATCCTGTCTAAAGAGTCTCTTGAATAAAGGTCTTGGGAGTGAAGTCCAAGCAATTGTATCTGTGATCGCAGTAAAGATCCAGTTCAATTCACCCAATGGGGTACGACGGTCTGTCAGTTTACCAGGAATGACGATGTTACCGTTAGGACTGTTTTTCGCCACTTCTAGCAATGGCCCATAATAGCTTTTTTTAATGGGCGATTGCATGATAAACCATCTAATGCTGATATCAATCGGACAAGTCAAACAGCATGTGAACAAGTCAGCGGGTAAGTCAGGGTCCATCGGTAAAAGTTCATTGGATCTACATGCTGCCAATTGGATGCAGTCGATGTATGCTGTAGCAGGAGAAGGTGATTGGGTATCATGATTTCCCTCGTTATCGTCGTCGATTCTCTTTTGAACAAACTTATTGAAATTGGTGACAATATTCCCTGCACTATTACAATCCCACACATAGATGCATGGTGCGCCCAACCAAGTCTGTAAATCATATAATGAGATTGGGATGTATTGGGTATAGTTTCTGTTGAAGACCCAAATCTCACCACTCTGAGTCGGTTGTGGCACACCATGACCATTATAGTGGAAAAGAATACGCTCATCACGAGCGTTACGCCGTAGAGAGTTACAGAACCTTTTAACGTCTTCCACGCAAGGGTCCAGTGACTGCTTATAACGAGTTTTCAACGAAAGAGTTTCGTACTGGGTCTGTAAATTCTTACCAATGGCCTCAATTGCTTTCTTGGTATCATTGAAAGTTACTGGATCTATCCAGGCCTCTGTTTTTGCGCACGGATGCGTTTTCACCACGTCAGGCGGGTCAACACCGATATTGAGACATAACACCATAGCAGCACTCACAGTCTTTTGACGGTCTTTCATCACTTTCCAATCAGGGATAGCCTGGTAGTAATCGCTATTAAGCTCCTTCTCATGCATATTCAGTGCATTACCTCCTGTGTGATGGCGCTTATCATCGAAGTAGAGGAAGAAATTGTTTGCCAGGAACTCCATATACTGCTGGTCCATCTCGAAGCCATGGCGGACCTCACTGTTCAGCGGTGAGAGCGGCGCTTGAGTTGGTTGTTCGGGCACGGGGATTGGCATCTTGTTTTTAGATCAACACTTGCCCTCCTGGTAATCCCTCACTTTATGTGAATCGCTGTTCTGTCCCTTTGTTTGTGCAGCTGTGCTTGTTTTGTTTCCTTTTCGATTAGCCGCCCAATTGGACCCGTTGAGATTTCGGGTTATCTGTAGGGCCCTCGCGCTGACGGGCGACCACGTTGAGTGCTGCTTAACCACCTCGGAAGTCACCGAGAACGACCGGAAGTTTTGGAGGTTCTGCCAAATTTCGACGTGTCCGTCGAAAGGAATAACAACAGGACCCATAAACAGAAGGTCACAATATCACATCAAGAACTAAACAAAGGGCGTTTATTAGGGTAGATCAGAAGATAGAGAAACTGAAGATGTCCGATTACGCCACTACTCAGGAAAGAGATAACATTTTTGCTAATCTCACTAAAGAGCCAGCCAACAAGGTCTGTTTTGACTGTGAGGCTAAGAACCCAACATGGACTTCTATTCCATTCGGTGTGCTCCTTTGTTTAGAATGTTCTGCTGTTCATAGGAATATGGGTGTTCATATCACGTTTGTCAAATCCTCCAACTTGGATAAATGGGGTCAAGATCAGCTGCGTCGTTTCAAACTCGGTGGTAACCAAAAAGCTAAAGAGTACTTCCTGAAACATGGTGGTGCTAGATACTTGGGCAGATCTGGTGATGCAAAAGTCAAGTACACTTCCAAGGTTGCACAGAACTATAAAGACCATTTGGATCATAAGGTTGCCAAAGATAAAGTTCTGTTCCCAAATAGTGTCACGCTAGAGAACATTGATAACTCTTCTTCCTCTTCATTGACTGACAACAACAGCACCGATGATTTTTTTGCCAATTGGGAGAAGAAGCCATCATCTCCTGGTGTTTCAAGACCGATGACCCCGTTGCAGAACAACGCATCCACTGCTTCTCTTACATCACAAACATCTAAGAAGCCATCTACAGTGCTGAGAAAGACCACCGCGGGCGCTAAGAAGACCAGCATTCTCTCAGCTCCAAGAAAGTCTAAGATCACAGCAAAAAAGGTCACAGCAGATATTGATTTCGATGCCGCTGAGAAAGAAGCGAAGAAAGAAGCTGAAGAGACAGCTAAGCTCGGTTATAACCCAAACAAGGTTGAAGATGAAACCACTGGAGTGTTCGCCTCTACGAAACCAATCACAACTGAACCAAAGGTTCAAACTGAAACCACATATGGCTCTAGACATAGTTCTGTATCAAGTAAACCCGTTATTGAGAAAACTACACAATCATTTGCCAAATTGGGTTTCGGTATGACCGCAAATGATGCCGCTGAACAAGAGAAGAGACAGAAGGCAGCAGCTCAGCCAAAGTATACAGGTGAAGTTGAGTCCAAGTTTGGCAAGCAGAAGGCTATCTCATCAGACATGTTTTTCGGAAGAAATTCTTATGACACTGCAGCACAGCAAGAAGCTCACCAAAAATTGCAGTCATTCGGTAACTCCAATGCCATATCCTCTGCATCTTACTTCGGCGAAGAAGAACAGGGAACTTCAAGGGCCAACGGTAACGGTAACGGTAATCCATACGTTGATACTACGAATGATGATTTGGCTGTGTTGAAAGATGCGTTAGAGCAAGGTGCCAACAAGTTGGGTGGGTACTTACGCGACTACCTTCGTTGATTAATATACAAGATATAGCACACTTGAGAAGCTGATTGTAATTCTATATATTTGACCATTATATGCGATAACTGCAGATGCGGTTATCCTCTATCTGCCCTTTCCTGTAATTCATAAGAGTATCGCCGTATCCTAGAGTTGATCTTTGGGACTCTTCAAGAAGCACTGTCCGACAGCAGTGGCAGCAGATTGGCCACCTCCATCAGGTTGTCTTCATTCAGCCCAACCTCATCCACAGTATCTGGTGTTTCTCTAAACAAGTAAACAACAAGCCACATTATGTATAACATGCTCCATGGAAAATATAAAGCAAAAACCCAAAACGAGGGAAAGTGAAGTGACTGTGGTGACCAAAACCACAAGTACAGTTGCAAAGAAGCTTGCGAAGTGTTCGAGATTGACTTTCTCAGAGGCACACCTGACATCGCGGCGACCAGAATAATCAACGATACAATTGGAACTAAATATTGTATTTGTGATCGCAGTATCATCTGCAGTGTTTGCAGTGGTGGTCTGCGAGGCTATGCTCCTCTGCGAAAAGTTATAGAACGCCAAAACTGCACCACATGCTGAAAACAACGCAACAGTTAACATGAGTAGAAGTGTGAAGAACTCTTTGCGTGAGAGATCATCTGGCCGTGTTATGACTCTGTTTGAACGTAGGATACTCGACGAGTGCAGTTTTAGAACCCGGTTGTAGCCGAAGCGAGGAATTGCTTTTACTTTAAGCCACGCTAACTTGTACCATTGATTGTTCTGTGGAACCACGATTTGGCTTTGAAAGCCAGTGATTGTCATAGAAAGCGTTTGAAGATGTGCGGTAAGATTGGAAAGATTGTTAGCGTCATCTGCCGTGAGATTCTCACAGTTGACAGTGATGCTCTCAGCTGCACGAAGGATGTTCTTCGCTTTTGTTGCGAGTGCTTTCAGCGATGTCAGTGTTCTGAGCGTTGTCGAGGGCTCTTCGTTCATGGTCGTGCCGCAAAATTGAATTTTGATATCTCAGTTAGTCGATGCTTCATTATTCAGTCCAGCTATTGAGAAAGTGAGCCATTTGTGAAGAGAAGTTTTAAAGTCCTCGGAGACACAAAAAACCCACTGTCCTTATCGTGCTGGGCAAACCAGCTGATTCTCGATGGTGTACCATCGTTTGAGAGATTGGCTAAGTTTTATAATGATATGCCTGGACGCGTTGACTGTGTGTCATACAGACAGGGTCACAGTAGCATAATATATGTAATTTATAATGTATTCTGCGAGCACCAAGCAATAGGATGAACAAAGACTGGCAATTGTGTCCTGACTGCGATACTTTTTGTTCTCATGCAACCAAACTTTAGGGCGTCTACAGCTACAGCAAACAAAAAAATGAACACAAAAATGCTTCGTAGTTGGACTTTTATAGCAACATGCTGAGGACAGACCTATCAATAGAGGTCTCAAGATGTCCTTTGGGTCTCTTAAGCATGCCCTTGGAGCTCATCATAGAGATAATGACACATCTTGACCGTTCGAGTTTGGAATATCTCATGGACTTGCTCGATAT
>PPLH03000068.1:0-20534 GCA_003706445.3 Williopsis mrakii
AAATGGGTAATACAGTTATGACAGTAGTTATTAGATCTCTACACGTCTGTTACAGTATATTAAGTCGCCATAAATCTGACGGAGCACTCAGAATAGTATAAAATCCCAAAAAAGAAGTTATACGAATGTTGAGTACATTTTTCCTATACGATGACCCTATCTGATAAGTAATAATCATGAGTGTATCATCTCCAACTTCTGAGATCCGCAGGTTGTGTGAACGGCAACAGAACCTGATAAACAAGTTTTGAGTTTTAACGCATTCTCTCAATTCAATGTTTTCAGCACGTCCTGACGCAGATGACTTCTTTCTGTATTTGGGCTTGAACATTATTCCTGGTTCACTATTTAGTATAATGGCATTCGTAGTATCCAGTCCACGGTCCACGGATTTTAGGCCTTTCAGAAAAGTCAGCACATAGTTGTGACGGGATTCTTCGTTATTTCGGTACGTAACTCTGGTACGTAACTCTAGTACGTAATCTTGCGCTGTTTCACAACGGTAAAAGCGGAAGATCTTGTTCATGACGGAAAAAAAGGTTTGACAGGTTTGCACCCCTTGGCTCTGTAATCACTGCTATTTCATCAAAGATCAAGATTCAAGACCAATAGACACGCTGGACTCCAATTATGAACTTGGTCACACTGAGTCTACTATTCACTGGTGTGCTTGGGGCGGTGTCTCAACGATGTGCTGGCTTTGAGGACTCGAAGAAGCCGAGACAGCTGACGGTTAAGGTTGGGTCCGATACAAGTGTTTTGCTGTACCACATAGCAGATGTTGCTTCTTCCAACATCCCGATGGTCATTGATAACCAGGTGCTCCAATTGGAACCTAATGGGTTTGGCATATGCACCGAGAAGAAGGTGTCAGAGGGCCAATGTGATTCTGTGGGGACTTTCATTGTGAGATTTGATAATACCCACCATTATTTGATCAACAAGTTTGCGCACGCTGGTGAGAAGGTTGACTTAACTATCTCACAAGAGGGTGTTTACTGCGCTGTGACATATCAGGAAGGCAAAAAACTGAGCCACATCAAATTGGTGGAGAAGCACAGTTACGGCTACCTCCCGTTACCACTGCATGAAACACTCAAGGTATTCTATCTACTTGTCGCCCTACTGATCCTAACCCTTTTTGCGTTTATGTATGGATTTAAAGATGAAAGAGGAGCAATCATTGGGGCCATTTATCAGGATATTTCTTTTCTCATAAAGGCAAAAACAACTCAAATTTTGTGGAAGATCCTTGTCCTGAGCATCCAGAACCGATTTGGAACTAAATATGTGGATTTGGAAGTTCTGGTTGACACCATATATAGGGAGCTCTCATTCATGTTCTGCTACAATTGGAGTGCTGGAATCTTTGCCCCAGAAAAGGAGGAAAAGGAGAAGATAAAATTCCAGCCTTTTTTCAAAAGATACTTATTTCTCATGATTTCGGTTGTATCACTCCTTAATCACCATCCAATTCCACACAAATTGCTTCCACTGCAGCTGTCTGCATACAGCGGCTTCTTATCTGGCGGCATTTTATTTATTTGGGTATGTATGGTGGATATCATGTGGAAGAACTCCAAAAATACACATAGGGAGATCGTGGATCCAGTCTTTGCCAAGAAGTATAAACGCTCAAGACTTTGCCTTATCTCCATTCCTATCGCTGTTTCCTTTGTTTCTTTTGGAGGTGTGATAATTTTTATGACTGCCATGTCAAATGGGTTCTATCTTCGTTCGGGTGAATTTGGCAAAGATATGGAGGGGAATGTCACCACCGTATTAGAATTTTATCTGAATCAGAATTTTCTCTTCGTGTTCTTCAGCCACTTCTATGAATTCTCTGCGCTCTTTGTGCAATGGGCATTACTCTTCATCTGGAAACCTCGTTCTCCAGATATCACTGATTTTGAGGACATTCACTGTAAAGAACTTGCAGAAGGAAAGGGTGAAATCAAGCTTTAGTCACAGGGAGCTATTAACGCCTTTATCTAATAAAGAGATAATTCAAGATATCATTCATAGCCTTCCACCTAATTTCCATCTCTGTAATCATCTAGACATCATCAATGATGCTGAAGATATTCTTCAAGCCTTGGGGAACCTGTCATGATAGCTGTATTCTAAAACCGCAATGAATTTACAAGGCCTTTATTCATCATATCTAGAGACGTGTTGGAGGCAATAACACTCTACCCAAGAACGAAACAAGGACTTTGATCAACACTAAAGATAGTCGAATTTGGAATCAAACCTCTTGCACACGCCGATGTGCTTTGAGACCAATCAGTTCATCTTGGTGATGGTCTGCAGCATTGTAAGCTGTTCAGAACTCGAGTCTCTCAAACGTTCTAGTCTTTGAGAGCTCTTGAGCTTGGAGACTCCCTCGAGATCTCTAGCTTCACGCATTCATCAATGCAACAGCTTCGTTATCGCAGTCATTCTAATCGTTAGGAAGATAATTCCGCAGGATGTTTCCATTAAGTTACTGCAGAGTAGTTAGTCTCTAGGAATATATTTCCTCATTTGATGTTATTGAAATATCATTGAAAGCCAGTGCTACCAAGATGAGCGGTTCATTATAGTGTTGTAGCTAAGACATTGAAGCTCTTCATCGATCCTTAACCTCCCCTCTGGATCTTCTGTCTTCCCCAAACCACCGTTCCATCCAAGAGGGTTAGGGCCCCACGACGGTGTATAACAGACTTCGTCCCAATTGCACTTCTTTGCACATTTATAGAAAGTGGAATCCCACCTTAGGGTAGTCAACAATGATTGTATATCATCTTGTACTCTCTTCAAGCCTGATGGATCCACATCCTGTTTTCTGAAATGCTGCTGAATGACCCCTCTCGACACTTCAAATGAATCAAAAATCATATCAACGATTAACCTCACAATCTCATGTATTGAGGAATATATCAAGATGTCAGACTCGGATTGTAATGGCTGATATGGATGGGCATATTGCTTAACAGCTGAACGTTTAGCATCCAATATCCCAGAATCCCAAGAGGCACCTTCTTTATGATTCATGAATCTTCTGACGAAGTTTCCAGTGAAGACTGTCAAATTCTTAGCAATATCAACTTCACTATCGCCAGACCACAGAGTTTGATTCATAATCTTCAGAGTTGGTGAGAATTTATCCACAATTTCAGTAGTGACTAACTGCCAGTTCGTGCTCACATATGGATTTGCACCATTCTTCAAAAATGACGCCAACCCATCTCTAATCTCATCTTGTACCTCTCTTGAACTGTTGTAGATCCTTCTAGTATATGGATCCACTCCAACATATGTCTTATTCAACGCGGTCTGGAACCCTCTCCAGTCCAACAAAATTCTTCCCTCTCCTTTATCGTGGATATTACCCAACTTGATCTGATCATACCCTTCCATTGCATTGATTGCATTCTCCAATAGATCATATTCATGATTTAATTCACCTTCAATTTCCAATGGAAGCCCCCAAGTGTCATTTTTCCAGTCCAAAGTCACCTTATTTACTAGTTTCAACTTGCTAAAATCACAAATCACTGCTTCATATCCAACTTCAATACGAATAAAGCCATCTAATCCAAAATCTGATCCCCATTTACATATCTTCTCAGCTGCTTCGCGTTCATCGACGAAGGGGTTATTAGATGCTTCACCTTTAGACAAGATGAACTGTTGGTCCATCTCACCAGTACGGGTTTTGGCAGCAGATGAACCATCCAGTAAGATCATTTTGGTCAATGGTCTCTCCACCCGGAACGTCAGGAGAGAGGTACGAGAGTTCGGAAAGTCTGGTGGTGGACCGTCAGGAGAACCGTCAGGACCATGAGAGCCACCAGGTGGACCATGAGCAGGACCGTCAGGACCATGAGCAGGACCGTCAGGACCATGAGGGCCACCAGGCCAATGACCCATTGAGTTATTCCTTCTATTTCCTCCTCTATTGGATATGAAATTATAACTGAATTCATGATCCATTGCTATCCATTCCGGATTCTTTGGTACTTCACCGTCCCCATTTCCATGGTACAACAACGTTCCAGGTGGTATATAAGCTGGAATGAAACTGACACCAATAGGCTCAATTTGCGCGTTCTTACTCCTTAGAGCACCTTGGACGGTGTTGAATATTGCACTGGCATTTTCTTTTGTGATTGTTCTTATCAGAAGACTTGTGTCATCTTGGTAGACTAGCGGCAGGTGTGATAGGAGTAGTGATCTGGATGAGATAAGCAGCAGGAGAGATATTAGTACCACCGTAGCAATGTGATATTTGTGGAGTATGTAATCCCTTAAGAACATTGCTGTTTGCACTTCTGTCTTCATGGTGATAGAAAACAGCGCAGACTGGCGTTGGATGTTATATACCAGCGAGGTGGGCTTATACGAATAAGCCGCAGTGGGCTGAAGCGTTGACGCAGATCTGGAAAGAAAACGTTAAAATGGGGTGTGGATCAAGATTCAAGGGTTATAGCTTCAGAGTCTTCAGTACCCAGTTCCCAGTGCCCACCGTCAGGTCACGACTCACTATCTTGAGCTGTATACTTCAGCTGACCCTAGGGAGAATTAGGAGTAATCAGGGTCGAACTGCGTGAGATCTCGAGAGATAATTATATAATCCTGGCCCGTCCGCAAAAATAAAATCTTTGTTCGGGAATCGAACTGAGGAAGCACAGAGCACCAAAGAAAATACAAAAACACCAATAATGGTGATAATGAAACAATAATGGAGGTCTAAAGATCACGTAATGGTGATAATCCCCTTATTGATATCTACTGATACTGTCATTACATCAAAATTTTTTAAAAAAAAAACTTTAGATCTCTTTGTAACACGGTTCATCCTTGTGCAGGGGAACTGCTGATCATCTCTGTATTGTTTCAAATTGACCAAATGTCCACAAGGGACGCAAAATAACGGCATGATCAATTCATAAGGTGATTTTTGCTTATATAAGGTCACTACTCTAAATTATCTAATCTGTTAGTCTCACAAATCCCTCAGGCATGCTAGATGCCTATTCAATCTCATTCAATATCTTATTGACTCCAAGGTCTTCAATAATGGAATTTCTCATGGCTTAGTGTTTAGGCTGAAGAAACAAGAAGTATGAAGTAATGAACAAGTTGGTCACTAATTTCATAAGTCTTTGGGACCTTCTATCCAGCTTAATACTAGTGGGCGATCCGGTGTGTCGCAGTTGTTTTCAGTTTTTAGCCGAATTTCCACCAGTTCAGGACGAAACATGCGGCGATCAGCGTCTACTCAATACTCATTACTCTGTTCATCCACTCACTGCAGCTTGGACCTACCTCGATATTACAAGATAATTATATTGATTGAACAGAACAGGAAATCGCTGCGACAACCTGGAATTCTGTGACCAAAGTCAAGACGTTATAGGACTAACAAGCATGGACCCGAGAAAATATTGTAGGTGATTGTATGGAGCTGTATTAATAATCTGGTACTATTTTCAAACCCTCAGAAAGTCAAGTACAGAGTACACATAATGGAAGGACCTAAAGCAATACCAATCCAGAAGATAGCATTATTCAGAGTGTCCTTGTGCCTCATTGAAGGTAGACCTTGTAGATATATCAATGGCAACTGGAACATCTGACAGCAGAGTAAATATCCTCTCAACTTGTGAAAGATCACATACATGGCTAATTCATGAACTATGGCACTCACAAAGAAAGTAAACAGTGTAGCTTGTGATTTGCGCAGCTTCAAAGCACTCAGACTTGAGTGATAAACATGTCTCAAAAGAAACTTATGGACAGGCTTATTCCACAATTTGGAGAAATCGTGCCATGATTTTGAATTCCACCAGTTTCCATAGAAATCACGATCTCCAAATTTCGTCAATTCAGCAATGGCATTCAGGATGGCATCCCAGATGAGATAAAACACCAAAATGTACATCAGGAAGAAACTAGGCATCAAGTCGAGTAACAACATTGGATATTTCAAGACCCTTTCGTTTATAGGTAGTTCACGCAGTGCGATGGCACGCATCGCAATTGGATGCATTCCAGTCTGTGCAACTACCACCATGAGAATGATTACGCCAAAAACAGCACATACTTTTTTCATGAGGTATGAACGTCTAATTTTCGGTGTTCTTGGATAGTCAATCTGGTACACCACTGTAGGATACATTGAAAACATAAAGAAATTGGGCAAGCCGATGTTCTGAGGGAAAGTTATAGAATCCGATTGCGATTTGATTTCCCTTGTACAGAATTCAATAGAGGCTTCCAGTTCATCCCTCGAATTTTTCGACAGGGCCTCACCATTTTTCTTCAAAGCCGATTGCGAATGGATCAATTCTTCAGAAATATTCCACAGATAGCCATTGTAAAATGAGTACGAGTGCATCTTCATCAATTGCACTATGGAGTGCAGGAATAAGAAGATCTTACCGATCCAAGGAAAGTTGAGATGTTCAGCTAGGAACATAAAATATAATATGAACGCTAGTTCATATATGCTAGTCATGATCCACCCTGCACCATGCCAGGTAATCCATTTCTTCTTGATGCACCATTGGACGAGTAGAACAAAATAAATGCTGAAATACATCATGAGATCAGTCAACCCAACCCACACCAAGTCCCTCATCATAGTAGATACAATATCACTATGGAATCCGTTAGCCATGATGTAATTCACCACATAGTCCAAGTTGATAACACCAATGGCTAACCATGCCATCACATAGAATCCCTTGAATTTGGACTCTGTGTTGTCGACTTCATCAAGCAGGGAATGTTGTAACACGAACTTTATGTCATCAAGGTTGCTCTTGGCTTTACCCTCGTGATACCTTCTGTGCACCCTGACTCGACTAGTTAGCTCATAAGTGTCAATGGAATCATCTTCGCCTTGTTCGACCAACCGGAGTTGTGGTTCCAAGTCCTTGTCGATATCAGAGTTTTGAGGAATCTCTGCAGATGTGCTGTATTCTGCGTTATCCAGTAATGATGGGCGCTCAGGCATAATGCTATATCTATTATCTTTTCAGTTGTCCCCTGCTGTTTCCTAATTCGTTGCTGAACCTTCGAGTCGACCAAGTTGCTGGACAGATGTGTCAGTTCGGTGATGACAACTAAGGTTACAGATTCCGTTCCGAGGGTGCCAAATCGATAAGCAATCTGACGTCAGAGAGGATGTGCCAGAACGATGATTGGATATTTTACAAAGAAGTTGAAGAACGCAAAATTCAGACTAGTGATTGATAATTATGCATTATGATTTGCCAAATTTCCATCCATTTGTCATATAAGCACCGTAGCGCAATATCATAATTTGTAGATCCATATAATACTGACATACTGGAACGCTGGCTCTTTTGTTCAACGTCAACAGAAGCAAATTATCTCTCATTGCTCTTGAAATTCAAACACAAGTAAATGGAAAGAAGAAAAGCCAATCGAGATATAATCCTTTTAAATGATGGAACCTCTTGATCAAATACTATCGGCACAGTACAAAGCATTGATAGGTCATATCAAGTCTGTATGAGTGCGAGTTACTTGAAAATGATCATATGTGAAGACATAATATTGTTTGAATAGAGCATAGGGAACAATCAAGGTTTGTGTAAAATTACTAATATGTATAGATGAATGGCCATTTGGCAGCTACCAAAAGCACACCTTCAATTCTTTCTAACTCTTTGAGGTTGGCCTTCGACGCCTTATCTTCATCCCTACACTCTACTAGCGTGCCAAAAGCCAAAAACCCTAAATTTGCCCCTCAATTTCTAATACACCAGAGTCAGACATGAATAAGATAGACGCAGAAAAGCAGTCTATGCTCAATAAATAAATGGTTGAACTTGAATCTTGCCTTATCCGTTATCTAGTGGTGGCCCCTACCTATCTCTGCCATTACACTCGTGTCACCAAATCTTTTTTCTGCGATGAGCACGGAAAAGATTTTGAGGACACAACTGACGTGAGTAAAAGAGAGTGAAAACAGGTAACGAGGACCATCCAAAGGGTTCCTGATAGATATATCACTCTGGAGAAAAAGAAAATAATAAACTCACCATGTCCCGTCCTGAACAACTCGCACCGCCAGAGATCTTCTACAATGACTCTGAATCACAAAAATATACCTCATCTACCCGTGTTCAACATATTCAAGCCAAGATGACTTTAAGAGCTCTTGAGCTTCTCAACTTGCCCCAATTTCCACACTATGTCCTTGATATTGGCTGTGGATCGGGCCTCAGTGGTGAAATTTTATCAGAAGATGGTCATATATGGTGTGGTATGGACATCGCACCTTCGATGTTGGCAACGGCGCTAGATAGAGAAGTTGAAGGTGACTTATTCCTTGCAGACATTGGCTCAGGTGTTCCATTCAGACCAGGTACATTTGATGCCGCTATAAGTATATCAGTGATCCAGTGGTTGTGTAATGCCGATACGGCGAATGTTGATCCAAAGAAGAGACTTATGAGATTTTTCAACACATTGTTTGCATCGCTCAAGAGAGGTGGTAAATTTGTGGCACAGTTTTATCCTGCAGATGATGGACAAATCGATGCTATCTTGTCAACGGCGAAAGTTGCAGGTTTCCAAGGTGGTTTAGTCATTGATGACGCTGAGAGTAAAAGAAATAAGAAGTACTATTTGGTGTTAAGTGCTGGTCAAAGTGCCCAGTCGTTGAACCTCAACGGACTAACGATGGACGCTCCAGTAGAGGAGAAGAAGATGACAAAGAGGCTAAAGAAGCAGGTTGAGAGTAAGAAGCATTTCATTAAGAGAAAGAAGGACTTGATGAAGAAGAGAGGTAAATCCGTGGCGTTGGATTCTAAGTTCACTGGTAGAAAGAGAAGACCGAGATTCTAAAAGAATATGTACGCATAAGGTAAATTTCATGATTAGGCGGTGATTACTCCCAGTGTAGCAGCATTTAGTATGTGAAATTATGTGAAATGAAATTCAAAGAACAGGTGAGCAATCCTTATACGCGTTTCATTCCAAAAATCGCCTATGAGAAGAATATAGTTAAGGTTATCATCCTAGAATAGAGAGAGACATTAATGTATTGGTGTTTATTTGAAACACTTCTCGGCTATAACAATATTTTCCCTATAATAGCACAAAATGCCGTCGTAAAAGTCGGACAGCCCTATTCATCAGCAGTTGCTACTAGGAATTGACAAGGCCGACTTGCATTTGCGGGCATCAATACGAAAACGAGCTCTTTGATACAGATACGCAACACAAGGTAGTAACTAGGTAAACGCAGTTGACAATGAGATCCGAAGCACTCGCTGAGGAGTATTCAGGTGCCATTCAAGAGTTTTCCAGATATACACTGTTCCTTCGGCTAGAAGGGGATTGGCTCGTCGGAAAGACCCTAGAGGGTGAGCATTTCAAGACACGATGCATGGACCTTGGGTGGCTGCTAGCTGAAGGCGAAGGTCTAGTTAGCACTGATGGAGCGCCAACTATATTTGAGGACTTTAAAGGAGTCCTTATGATGAAGTCCAACGAGTTCTTCAAACGGTATTTGACAGATGTGTCCAATAAGCTTCAACATGTTCAAGATTAAAACAGTGATTCATTTATCATTTATACATCATAATATATACATAAAGCAAAGACATTAGAATAGTACATCGAAAAACCTCAATCCTTATAAATTCTGGCTCTCTTATAACCAGCGGCAGCTTGTTGCTCTTGTTTCTTTCTCTCCTCCTCCTCCAACAAAATCTTTTCCCAATCACTCAGCTCATCCTTCTTATAGTGCTCTGGGTGGTTCTTCTCATCATACATACTCAAACCAATAGAACCTAAAAGTAAACCGACAGTGAGGAACTGTGCGTACATTCTAGCTTGGACGATCTTTTGTGTCTTGGTCATAATAGGATCACGATCGACATAAACCCAAGAGCCGTACATGGAGGCAGCCCAAGCACCAACGATGATCTTATACTTGTGGTTAATCGCACCTTGTAGCAACTTTTGATTGAGCGGCAATTTTGACCACTGGTTGTATTCCTCCAACCTACGCTTGGAATCGTAGTCGCCTGAGTACATTTCTCTGTCGAAGGCATTGGAAGCCTCTTCAGCCCCGATAGTGACACACACCGTTGGAGGGGAGATGAAGATAGCGGTTCTAATGGACCATGGCAAGTTCTTTGGGAAACCTGGGTATTTACGAGGACCCAATTTGAAAATAGCACCAGTTACAAGCAAACCAGCACACAAACCCTTGAGAGCACCACCGGCAGTGGCGTACCAATGGGCATCGATCTCCTCGTCTGTAAGTAATTTCATCTTTGAATATGTGTTCTGTGTGTCTTATAGTGAACAATTGAAATCGATGACGGGGAAAATTGGAACAGAAGGAGGTCCTTAAGTACCATTTGTGTCATATTCCTTTTTTTCAAAGGCCGCGGGTACATCATCAAAGGCCTTCTTAAACGAGCGGAAGGAAATCAGCGCAGAATCATGTGGGAGAAGGATCATTTTATGCACAACCGTGTAACCCGTCCCATGGGATGAGCGCAACTATAGAATCGGATCCAAATAGCCAGAGAGTAAGCACCGAGTGGAAGAAGTCATGTCGTCCAGCCAATCACAACCGAGAACGGGACGCCTTCCGCGAAAGTTCTTGGTTAAGATGTCACAGTTCCACTCACGTGACTGATTATGTAAGTGATTATATTCTCCGTCTCGCGAATGCTGCTCCTACCGAGAACCTAATGCCGGCTGCGGCCGATATCTTCCATTAGTAACCAGCTAGCTCCGACAAGCAGAAGAAAGCCACATGTCTTTGTCAGCCCACCGTAATTTGATGACTTACAAATGACAACGAGCAGTTGACGCACTTATATATGTGCACTTTGTTCCATATACCGTAGTATGTTTGTTGTAGTTGGCGATCAGAGGGATTATATCTTGTCCAAGGTTTTCTACCAAGTTGTGTCCCACTTCTCCGTCGTTACAGTCATCGAGACCACTGAAAAATTCCAGAACTCCACAGTTTGGAATCTACACATTTGCCAAAGAAAGTCCCGCAAACACACCCATATACCAGTGCAATAATGTTCACACCTATCCCAGAGGCTATAGAGGCCTTCAGTAAGTTGTCTACTGTGTTGTCCCACTATTTACCGATACTAACGAGGCCCAAAGAGAATGGTGAATTCCTCATCGTGATGGATGATGAATCCCGTGAGAATGAAGGTGATTTAATTATTGCTGCTGAGAAGATCAACACTGAGAAGATGGCCTTCCTCGTGCGTCACTCCTCAGGTTTCATCTGCGTACCACTTTCTACTGAAAAAGCTGATGCCCTTGATCTTCCACCTATGGTTACAAATAATCAAGATAGACATGGTACTGCATACACAGTGACCGCTGATGCAAGCGAAGGTGTAACTACCGGTATTAGTGCCAAAGATAGAGCGTTGACCGTGCGTGTGATGGCCGATTCTAAATCCACACCTGCAAGTTTGCTCAGACCAGGTCACATCTGTCCATTGAGAGCCGTTGACGGTTTGTTGAAAGTTAGACAAGGTCATACTGAAGCTGGTGTGCAATTGGCCAAATTGGCTGGGTTGGAAGAAGCTGCCTGTATTTGTGAATTGGTGAGAGATAAGGATGGGCTGATGATGAGATTGGATGACTGTGAGAAGTTTAGTAGAGAGACTGGTATTAAGATCATCACCATTGAACAGTTGATTAACCACATTGAGAAGGAGAACCTCTGGTGATGAAACCAGATGTATTTAACAACTACGATAAGAAAATTCATAGACTTATAAAGCTCCATTTAAACATAAGAAGCTCATTCATCTTCATCAACTGTTTCTAAGCTTTTAGCTTCTTGCTTCCCTCTTTCAACATCAAGCATCGAAAACACAGGGACTGCAATGACCAGCAATGCAAACAAGAAATAGAAACAGTATCTGATGTTATGTGTCTTATCAGTAATCAGAGCTGTAATCGTTGGCCCTATGATCGAGGACCCTTTATCTGTCACACTGAAAAGACTAAAGAATGTAGATTCTTTACCTCTTGGGATCAGCATGGCAAACAGAGATCTTGACACAGTTGCAAGAGCACCAAGAACAAACCCATACCACACTGCAAGCATGTACATCTCTCCTTCACGCTTAAGACCAATATTATCAAAGAAAAAGCCAAGAATACCATAGAATGGAATGATTGAGGCACCCCCAATAACACAGAGTAGACTTCCCTTTGGCGTTATATTGAATACCCTTTGCATGGAAGGTACCGTAAGACTTCCAAAAATAGCAAATAACACGGATAGGATACCGACAGCAACAAGCTTTGGTGTTGACATCTGAAATTCAGAACGAGCAAAGAGCACAGCAGCAGAATTTATAGTGACGACTGAATCGCTAACGATAAACCATCCTAGTAAGTATATCAATACATCTCGGAGCATGGAAGCGTGCTTGATAGATACGAAAAGTGTATTCCATCCGTACTTTACGTACTGGAAAACGACATTCTCGTCTTCCTTCAACACTAGTGTGGGACCAGGACGAGATTTCAGCAACATAGCCAGTGGCACCTGGAATACTAGCCACCATAAACCAACAGTAAAGATGGCACTCTGAATAGAGCTGGTTGTGGATCCGGTCTTAATCACAATGACCATAGTTATCAACTGCACAATCAAAGCAGCGATATAACCCGCGGCGGCACCCATGCCCGATATTTTTGTGAACAAGTTTCCCTTAGCGATAGTGCTCTCTGTCTCTAGCTGCTCTTGCGTTCTTACAGTCTGCAGATTGGATACCAGGATAGGCAAGAATGAATTACCACAGACATTGACAGCACCAAAGCATGAGTTGGCCACAATTGCAAACAAGGAAGACAAGTAATAACGCTCGCTTGATATAAATCTGAAGAGAATGGTAGTTAGTGCACCGACAACACCAAATGCTACCAATAACTGCTTTCTATAATGTCCACGGTCAGCTGCACCAGACATGGATATCACAACAAGGGTTTGAACAAACACAGAAATAGAGAAAGTATACAAAGCATATGAGGATGTGTCGATGTACCGACCAAGGACATACACAACGCATTGTACGTGCTCTTTCCTCGTCATCAGGTGTGAAACTGTATCTGGAGGAGGTGGTATTGGAGTAACATCAATAGGATCGTGAGTGATGCAAGGTTTTGAATGATCATCCAGACGAACACCATTCTCACGGGCAAACTGCTCCAGCAGAATAGGTACATAAGTAGATACTGAGCTCACGATGAAAGGCTCTGCAGCCCATGAGTATAGACACCAGCCAAAGATCTCTGAATGAGTGGTATAGTCCTGCTGCCCTTGTTGCTCCTCAGGATTTTCGTTCAATGGGGCACTCTCTTGCTCATTGGGTAGCTCTACCCTCTGATGTCTGAAGAATCTCGTTAGATGGTTCATGATGGCGAAATATCCTTTCGTTATCCGAGCTCCCCTGTTGATGCCTATTTCTCTAACGTGGTTGTTATTCCCTTTCGAGGTAAACGTGGGATACCTTGAAAGTCATTTAGCGAATGTTCCAGAGACCGACTTTCGAGAGCTTTGCTCAGCGCCACAAACCCGCGGCCCATCTCTCACGCTTTTAGAACCCCACAAACCACCTCTTGACACCAAAAATGATCTCGAATTTCTGCTTCAACACTTTTCAGAACCGTTAAGGCTCTGCAGAAATGATATCCAAGGAAATTGACAAGCTCATCAGTGACCCTAAAAACAGAGATGTCCTTCAGATCGTGAAGTCCATGCGTAATGGGTTTATGTATGGTGCGAAGTTGCGTTTTGCGCATACGTTAGTGATGCAGTTCATCTTTAAAAGAAATCTACCACTATCGAAGAAGATGGAGGCTGTCTTGAAGATGGCAAAGGCCCACGGATCGATATTAGCTTCATATGCTCTGCTTTATCGTGTTTTGATGCTCTTATTGGCAAAAATTGACGGAAACACACCATTGCATGAGTTCATCAGTGGTTGCATCTCTGGGTTCGTGGTGTATGGCAACTTGACGCCGTACTTCAACCATGCCATTGCTCACCAAATCACGCTATTCTGTGGTGCTAGAGTGACTTTGGCTTTTGGCAAGATCGTTGCTTATAAAGTGGCTAGACATCTCAAGACTTTACACAAAGAACAGAAGCTCCTCTTCCCAGATAAAGCCCATACAAGAAAGATGATCCAACGCTACAATTGGAGTATATTCGCCAGTTTATCATGGGGATCAGTGATGGTCCTACATAGGTACTACGGCTCATTCTTGCAGCATGGGTTGGAGAGTAGTATGGAGTTCATCTATGATGACCACAACTGGAATGATTTGAGATCACTACTCGGTATATGAAAGCTCTACGACGACGTTGAATGTTAAACTCCATTTAAATTTTTCCATTGTATTACAAACTTTATCTTTTTCTTTTCTTCTTAGCGTATCAACAAGTGGGAGAGGATACAGGCTCATGCCTGATAACCATAATGAGTTATATGAACGGGTTATTATATGCATCAGTTCAAAATGTATAAAAAAAAAGCAAACGCAAAAAAAAGCACACAAGATTAACAAAACATTTACTCATTCTTCTCCTCGGTGGCTTCTTTGGTAACTTCCTCCTTGGACTCCTCGACCTGCTCCTTAACCTCTTCTTCCTTAACCTCTTCTTTCTTAGTTGGAGCAACGATGATAATCTCTCCTTCAATTTCAGCCTTCTCCAGTCTTTGCTCGGATGGCAAGACCCAGTTCTTAGAGTTCTCCTTCACTCTAATAACCAGTTTTTCACCCAACTGGCCAACCTCAATCAAAGAGCCATTCAGTTCAGAGACCACCTTCTTGATCAATCCGAGATCGTTCCCGCTAAGGACTTGCATTCTGTAGAAATTAGCAATGACATCCAACTCTAACCAACCTTCATCATTCATGTGCTTACGCAAGAACAAATCCTTAAGCAAGTTCTCAATGCTGAAATAGTATTCGATCTGCTTTGTCAGGGAATACATTGGTTCAATCTGCTTAGTGAAAGAACGACGTGGGTTATAGTAATAACCAGAGCCATTGTGGAATTGATTGTTGTTACTGCTGTTGTTATGACGGAATGGAATACCGTTAGCACTGCCATTACCGTTGAACTTGTTGTAACGACGGTTGCTATTATATGGACGGAACTGTCTTTGACCTTGGTTGTTGAATTGTTGTGGGTAGAAATGCTGCTGGGATTGTTGGAAGTGACCGTTATTGTTGTGATGATGGTTGTGGTGACGGTTGCTGTTGTGATGGTTGTGATGCTGCTGTTGGGATTGAGGTTGTGGTTGTGATGGGTGCTCCTGCTGTGGGCCCGTTAATAATTCGCTTTTGGATTCACCCTTAGACTCTTCTGGATCAGATGAGGTAACTGCAACAGCAGGCTGCTGTTCCTTCTGCTGGCTCTGCTGCTGTTGAGGCTTCTTTTCAGACTTGTTCTTTCTCTTTTTAGCATCCGTTGGTGCTTGCTTGTTGTTATTGTTGTTGTTGGTTAACACATTGTTCTTCTGATTTCTTTTTTGGTTAGAACCCTTCTTACCAGGCTGTGACAAGACGACAGAGGCCTTAAATGGAACCCACTTCTCTTTCGAAGTCTTAACCATGTTGATTTTCTTGCCATTAGTAGCCAGTGGGCTCTGTGGAGCCTCCAATGGAGATGGCCAGTGCTTAGTATCAACTTGAGAAACGTTGGAATTGGATCTCGACGATTCGGCAGAACCCCAAGCATTAACTTCAGGAACCGGCGCTGGAGCCAGCGAGACCTTCACAGGAACCTTCTCTGCCTTTGGAGAGGCCTTTGGAGATGGCAAGTGAGTCTCTTCGGAGTTCTCTGTCTCCTCTTGTGGCTGTTCAAGGCTGGATTCAATAGAACTCTCGCTAGAGAGTACAGGCTCTGGCGTAGTCGAGCCGGTAGCGACAACGTTAGCATATGACACAGACATATTCTCAGTGAAGGATCAATTGATGACGATGCAAGATGATTGAATGCAGTAAGTAATGTTCTTTTGGTTAGAGATCCCCTTTTAGGTCTTGCAGATCAAAAAGCGATTAACCAGAGAGAGATGGTAAGGAAAGAGATGTAATAGATGATGTTCTTCCTTCCAAGGGGATATCGAAAAATTAGTCAATGACAGAAGAGAAAGTAGTAGTAGTTCTCTAGATATCAAAAAACCAGCTCAGCTAGAAAAATCTTCTTCGAGATGGTTCAATCACAACTCACCAAAAACTGAAAAATTCCCGTTAATGCGTGGACGAACTGAAAAAAAAAAGACGCTGGAAAAAACGCTTTGTGCGGCTCTAACCGATGGATTACATAACTTCGATATTGGTGTACGGATGAGATAGCTGTAAACGGAAAGTTTCGCAGGTTTAGTGGCTCACTCGAGTGGTTGCCATGGTAACCGTTGATCCCACTTGCATTTTTGTGTCACTTTAACCACTGGTTAAACGGCTTCTGGCCTCGAGAATGCTGGCATAGAGACGAAGGACTAGCTTTCCTCCATACCAAAGTTTAAAATGTACACACTTCCCCTCTATAGGCTGAAGAAGAAAGCTTGTGATCCTTCAGAGATATTCCTCACAGATGAAGATATCCACTCACCTGAGGAAAATACATCTTTATCGAGCAAGCCATCGCCATTGATTGAGATCAGTACAGGATCATCAGCTGATATGCTTTCAAGACAGGGGTTAACACATGGGCAGAGAACTCTTTCACCCCAGCAAGAGACCCGTGGTCTTCTTTTCAGATTTTACAGAAGGCTTACTCAACGTGTTCACAGAACAAGATCACATGATGCTCCAAGGGAAATACAAGATAATGCCTCACCACACAGATTAATTGCGACCACTACTGCTACTGCTAATTTTTCTACCGACCCCATGGCTGATGTTCTTCTCAACATGGAATATTCGAGGCCTCCGCTGATGAGACCACAATGGAACGCCAGGACTATATTCCATCGCTATTACTGGGGTACGTTTGTACATCTTGAGCGAGACAGAAGGCAACGAGAGTATGAATTTGAGCGCAATAGACAGATCTTATTGCAGCATGGTGTGCATGTTGAGCAAGGTGATGAAGAGCTGATAATAAGTGAAGTCATGAGGCTAGCTGATATACAACGGAGGGCCCATATCTTTGAGAGATCACCGCAAGAAAGACAACGCACTCTTGAACAGCAATCAAATATTGAGGCTATTCCCTTGGATAAGACAATGGATCGATTAAGTTTTGGCTCTTCCCAGAGTGACAAAGATGAAGACCCTGTATCTACAAGAAGAAGGAGATTCAAGTATACTTTAGGAAGAGCTAGAGACTTATACAAGATGTTGGGCCGCTTTGAAGATTTCTTTCATGATCCTTTGCAAACTGACACGTCTTCTATTGATTCTTCAAAACGAGAAATACCAAATACTTCTACTCCAATTTTAGAGCCTACAGTACATTCTACAGTAAGATTTGTCCCTATAGAAATTGGGCCAATGCCAGGATTGTCCAGTTCTTGATTTTTCTTAGATATCCACGTTCTGAAATTTTCCATAATCCGAATTCAAACTTTTCAACAGATCCCAACATATTAATCACAAATATTTATGCAGCAATAAGCCTGTTCCCCACTTACTCCACTTGTTATCGCTTCTAGTTAGCACTTTTCTCAAGTCTAGTTTCCCACAGCTAAAAAAAAGACTCCTCCATAATCGGAAAATCTACCGGAAATTCTCTGTCCGTCGATACGGAGAAGTTCTGCACGTTTGTGGGGACCAAGCGCACCTTCGAACAATACGGCTTTTTGGGAAACGTATTTAAGGGTAGGCACAGGGTGTCATTTTTATCTCATGACTTATGGCGATCAAGAAGAACACGCGATCAGTAATTCCACTCGGGGCTGGAGTCTACAGATGGTCCAATTCACGCACTGGAAGTTCAAGAAAGCAAGCGACTCTGCATGGAAGTCAGCGCATACAGACGGTCCCACTACTGAGATCTTTCCAGATCTCATACATCAGGGTGATATTCTGGACCCATTTGTAGACAAGAACGAAGAATTGGTTCAATGGGTCGGCAATACTGAGTGGTTCTATAGATCAGTGATCAATGTCGACAACGTTATGATTAAGGATTATGCACAGTTGGTGTTTCATGGATTGGATACCGTGACTTCAGTCTACTTCAACGGAGAGCACATTTTAGATACCGATAACATGTTCACTCGCTATACAAAGACTATCGAATTGAACACTGGTGAAAATGAACTGATCATTAAGTTCTACCCGGTGACACATGTCTCTGATAAGCCATACAACCCAATAACTTTACTTCCCGAATTTGGAAATGACCGCTTGTTTATAAGAAAAGCCCAGTATCACTACGGCTGGGACTGGGGCCCTACGCTGATGGCCTGTGGTATCTATAAGCCTGTTGAACTGGTCTCTTGGAATGGCGCAAGTGGTAAATTAGGCGTTGTTGACGTTGACTACGATCTTGAGTTGAAAGAGAGAACAGTTGCTTTCAAAGTTACAACGGAAGTTACTAATGGCGCTGAAAGTAGCGTGTCTCATGTGCTAAAGTTTGGGGAACAAGTTATATGGGAGGGATCTGGTATCTCCGCCTCTGAAACCTTGGAAGATGTCAACTTATGGTTCCCATTTACTCATGGAACGCCGCACCTGTATACTTTGATCACCGAGTTAAAGCACAAAAGTACAGTCATCGACTCCAGGAAGCAGCAAATAGGTTTCAGAAAATCTGAATTGATCCAAGAACCTCTCTCTGAAGGAACCTCTTTCTACTTCAGAATTAATGGGGTCGATGTCTATATTAATGGCTGTAACTGGATCCCAGCTTCTCCCTTTCTGACTACAGTGACTCATGATGACTACGACAACTGGCTGTCCTTGATGGAAAAGGCCAACCAGAACATGATCCGAGTCTGGGGTGGAGGTATATATGAAAAGGACTGCTTCTATGAGATCTGTGACAGAGCTGGTTTGTTGGTTTGGCAAGATTTCATGTTTGCGTGTGGCCAATATCCAGGTGATGAGAAGTTCGTTGGAAGTGTTGCAATTGAGGCCAAGCAAAACGTTAAACGATTGAAACCACATCCAAGCGTTGTCATTTATGCCGGTAATAATGAGGATTATCAGACGAGAGATGAATTCCATATCCCGGATGATCAGTTTTACGCTAGAAAGATCTATGAGAAGACTCTTCCAGATACTATCGAGGAAGTCTATGGATCTGGTAAAGTTGTATATATACCTGGTTCTCCGTATTCTCCAGATGATGTTCCAGCCAGTGACCTAACCGTAGGTGATGTCCACCAATGGAACGTCTGGCATGGTAAGGAATTTCCATACCAACAGTGGGCTTCCTTGGTCGGAAGATTTGTCTCTGAGTTTGGTATGCAAGGTATGCCACACTATTATACTTTAGATGAATACATCAAAGACAAGTCTGAGTTGTTCCCACAATCATCTGTCATTGAGTATCATAACAAGGCACAAGGCTTTGAGAAGAAATTGGCCTTCTACATGTATAACAACATCAGACTCCCAGATAATAATTTGAGGACTTGGATCTACGGCTCTCAATTGATGCAGGCCGACTCTATGATGTTTGCTGTTCATGCGATGCGCCGCCAATGGAAGTCAAGTGGAAATAGGCACTGTGGTGGCCAACTTGTTTGGCAGATCAATGATAATTATCCGGTCACTTCTTGGGCTCTCATTGATTGTAAATTGAGACCGAAATTGGCTTATTACAGTGTTAAGAGACACAGTGCTGAGTGCGTCATTGGCAGCGCAAGATCAAAAGATGATATTGAGGTTTATGTCATGAACTCTGGTAACGCTAGAGATATGACCATTCAGGCTAGGGTGTTTGACATTAATAGTAAGGCTATAGATACATGGATCGAGATTATTTATGCATCTATCGAGGATAATGCCACTACAGAATGTTTCAAAAAGAAAGTTGATCCAAAGGCTATTGTCTCACTTCAGCTGAAAGATGGCGATAAGATTGTGTCTGAGTTCAACGACTGGCCACAGCCATTGAAGTACTATACTATTTCTGGCTGTGAGATCGATTCATTCACAGTGGAAGATGGCAGAATAATTCTGCATTCTTCTGTTTTGGTCAAAGGTGTCTATATTGAGTGTCCTGTCGGAACAGAGCTCGCCGATAACGGCTTTGATCTTATTCCTGGCGAATCTAAGATCATTCCAGCAGTCGGTTTGACAAAATCGACTTGCGTGAGAGTTTTTGGAACCAAAATCTGCTCTAGCATTGCAGCTTGCTGAAACCTAATCCACTCTTTGGTCATAGCCTATATAACAAATAGGTTGCTATTCTTATCTCTCCCCTTGTATTTTCAGCACACAATTATCATGCCTCTAGCATGTTGTATGCAGTCAGATGAATGTGAAGAAAGTTGAGACATCTGATTATATCTAGAATCTTATAAGGGAAGGACGTC
>PPLH03000069.1:0-20568 GCA_003706445.3 Williopsis mrakii
GACAGAATCCTTGCCCGTGACATTGACACTATTGGTGCTGAAGCCATCATTAAAAAGATCAAGCAAAGAGTTGCTGACTGGCCAGTGTACATTACAGTTGATGTTGACTCTATGGATCCTGTTTTCGCTCCTGCTTCCGGTACTGTTGAGCCAGGCGGATGGACTTCTAGAGAATTATTAACTGTCTTAGATGGCCTTGCTGGTTTGAAGGTTATCGGTGGTGACGTCGTTGAGGTCTCTCCTCCATATGACACGAATGCTGAGATCACATCTCTTGCTGCTGCTCAAATTGCAGATTCCATCATTGCTTTGATGACGTTCGATTCTGAGAAGAAATGAACCCCTTATATGGAATGAAATTGTGTATTGGAATTTATTCTAACCGAAAAATTGTAAACCCTCAACTGCGAGGGAGAACGTTGCTCCTAATTCTTAACTAAATCTTCTTGTAACGACATAGAGAAGATGAGGAATCTTTGGGGCTGAGCAGACCTTGAAAAACTCATTAGAAACATTAGTTTTCTCGTATTGCGTCTTCTATTTATGGAAGTTACTTGCTAAGTAAGGAATCGCCAACAATTTTGTGTCTGAATCCAATCGCAATTTATATGTACAAAGGACAATTAGGACTGAAGCGGATGATCTCGCATCTGAAGGGTCTGTGATAATGATAAGCGGTGTGGCTTCAGTCATTGTCTACATCTTTTCGGAACTGTATCTTTTTGTATAGATAACTACAGCTCAAATTCGAAGACACAAAAGACGCCCGGTGTATCAAACGAAGAAACTACAGCTTAAGAAATTCGAATCGCTGGAAGTGCTATGGCTGTCTCTTCGGGAGTTGGCAAACCTCTAGCCTGTTTCTTCTTGTTATAATTAAATGATATATCCAAAAGTAATACGTAGGGATGAGATCGAATCGAATACGCGGCCAGACCCCTGGTTTTATTCGAAAGCTTTAATGATGTGTATCTTATTTTTCAGTAAAGGTATGAAACTAAAAGTAGCATTAGTCGACTCCTTTGAGCAATTCATAGCAATTTTCTTAACATTTTCAAGGTCTTTGGAATAAAAATATGTATCGTTCTATAGTTAGACAATCTGATCAGGAGTCTTTCTCGAATAAATTCAAATATTCACTTGAAATTGCTTACATTATGAATATTTTCAGGAAAAAGGACTGCCCTTTATACCAGGCATTGATCAGTACATAGATATTAGATGCTGCCCATGGAACATATGAAGTTACGTTTTCCTAGTTATGATATTCCTTTTAACACCGAAGAACCTCAAGACCTGCTTCCGACTATCTTTTCAAGAGTCTTGGAAAGTGCTTGATGCAATCCCCAGAAGCTGAAATCTTTGAACTGTAATGCAGTGTACTCTGGCCTCTAGGTACCTGCCAAGACTTCATAGAATAATACATCTAATTTAAATCGTTGTATTGCTGTTATTTCCGCATATCTGGCTCTCGTTGAAACGCAGAAATGTTCAAACATGACGCGTTCAAGACAGATTATTATGAGCCATGGTGCCGTGCATGGTGCTATTGGAAAGAGGATATCCATTTGTACCATGTGCATTAGTTATAGGTTCCCATTCTCACTATATACATCATAGGGCCAAAAAAGTAATTATTCGATCTCATCCCTACTTCCCTGGAATGAGCATGAATCATGATTCATGGTGCACTTAGAAATTTGTTAAATTATATAGGAACCAAATAGGGGCTTTGGTATTTCGATTGCGTATATGAATCGAAATGAAGTTTGAACTAGCAAAAGAAATATAACCCTGTCAGGGCCAGATGGTTACGTCAGCCCGTATCACGAGCTGGTGCCAACATCATACAGATGCGTCAGCCCATACCATGAGTCAGGTGTCCATAGACACCCATTTCCTAAGGTATATAAGAAATCCTAAAACCCCTGCTTGACAGTAACTATGCTATAATATACAATCAATCAGAAAGGTATAAAGGATTTACTAATCGAACCTTACAGTGATATGGATAATATGATATGCAGATTGATGCGATGGCACATATCTCTTTTGCGGTATAAGCATGCAAGACGCAGCCAGGTTCTGAACGAAGCTCTCCAACTGCTGCAGTTTTACATTGGAAAGTTTTATGTAGCGTCATCGGAGTTTCTTTCTTATCGCCAAGATAAGCAAATGGAAGAATTGCATCTAAGGAAAGATGTTTAATTAAATCCGTCCACTCCTCACTAGGCCAGAAGGACTGTAAAATTTTCCAACCAATCTACTTTTGGGATTTGATGCAGAGTCGGCGCAGTTTCTGCATGCACTCAAACGAAAGGCTGCAATGGTTGCGTGGGCACTGCAGATTAAATATTATGTACAGATTTGATACACCTGCAAAGTCCTCGACCAGAAACAAGTGTGCATCAGGAAGAGACAATCGTTCATAAATGAGACTGTTGTCACATGTGATCGTGAAAGTGATCAAGTGGTAGACTAACATACTTACTGCCCTGTTCATTTCCACTTTGAAACCCAGAATGTTATTTCTTAATGTGGAACTGTTTAATGCAGTAAAAGCTGTGGACTTGATCACTTGCAGTGATCAGACTAGTGGTAAGCGACATAAATGCTGGCGCTTTCTCCAAATTGAATGATCTGATCCAACCTGCATATCTGACGTGGCATCCTTCAAGAGAGAAAATTGAGGCGCGTCGTTCTCTGTCTCTGCACGAGGTATCTCATCTTGCATGTTCTCATAAGTAGTGCAGTGCATTACAGTATGAGAGGGCTTGAAAATTGACCCATGTTGTTCTCAGAGTTCTAGGAAAACTTAAGCATTCAAGAGAGTATGTGCTTTCTGTCTCAAGTGTCCGGAAACAAGTTCTCAGACCCTAAAGATCGAAGATGCTATCCAAAAATGGCTAACTACTGCAGAGATTATTGAAAAATTGAAAGAATTATCCCACGGTTGAGACGAGGTCTATTTGCTATGAACTAAATTTAGATTATGAATGCATTGCACTGTCAGTGATCATGAATCATGTCTGGTTGTAATCTATGTATACAGAGACTGTGGACACTTTTTTTTCAATTTCTTACTTCTTAATTCGTGGCGTGTCTCTCAGCTTGCGTCATGCACCACCACGTACTTCGTATATTAAATGCTGTATAGAATTATCAGTCCATGAATTTTGGTTCTAGAAGCTCTGGGATGTATTAATTAATCATTTTCTCTTCACCTTCGCATGCCTACATAGGGTTGCAGTTGTGTAATGAGAACTCTTAGTGCATCCCATTGAGAGCGAGTGGTTCCACTCTGTGTCTAAGAGTTTGATGGTCACTTTTAAACGGCACACAAAATATATTGAGATTAGGGGCCCGTTCGTGTAGGTTGTAAGTACCTGAAAATCCACGATATAACGGTATCGAATCCTGCTGAGAATCAAAGAAATAGTGTACTATGACTCCTTTACACGATATTAGTTACTTCACGACCATTGAGCGTCTTCCCAGTTGGAGAGAATTCGCAGAAGATATTCTGTTCTTCCCACAACCTCTTGGATATAATATATCTCTGAGTAATGAGGGCTCAGACTACAGCAAGGGACACACTTCAATTCCATTCGAGTCTTTCGACGTTCTCTTCAGAAATCAATCTTATCTCTCATCACCGCCTTCTACTAGAGCCCAACAGATTCTATCTCAGTTTCACCCACTCATGCCGTCAGTATTTTCAAGGGGTACCCCACTGTTGGTTGACCTCCCTGGCCTCACAAATATTCCTCAGAAGCTTCCTACTTCCTACAAAATTACTCGCAAATGTAATATATGTGGTCGTGATTTTGCTCGTGATCTATCTCGACATAAAAGAACGCATAACCAAGAGGCAAGGTTCAGATGTGTCTATCCAAGGACCTTGTGTTGTCACAAAAGTGGATATTTCCACAGAATGTATGATTTTAAAAAACATTTGCTTCATTGTCACTTTGTTCTACATGACAGAAATGTAAAGAAGTTGAAGAACTTGACCGATAAACTGGAACATGAAGGTACCTGTCTGTGTGGTAAGAGAATGAAAGCAAGAGAGTGGCTTATACATATACTTGCAAGAGACTTACAAGGAATCGTTGAATGTGAAGATCTCATGAAAAAGATAGCAGAGAGTGGCAAAGATAAAGCAGAGTCTTGAATCCGGCTGCATCCATCTCAAATTCACCATATTGCAGTCTCAGGTAATTGGATTTTTATGAAAGTATTTATTCATAACAGCAAGTAATTTTGTCCTCTGTCTTTAGGTCGATGTTGTTGTTGATCCTAAAAGTCAGTCTCCTATCTGGCATATACCGCGTACTCTGTACCGTAAATCTCTGCATGTAAACTATATGGTTGCAACAGTTGATTGAAAGTCGATATAGAAACCTTTCGAGTTCACTTGTACAGTTCTTCCTTACTGATGTTTTTTCTGTATGACACCTATCAACAGAATTCAGTTGTTGGGTGTTGAACTAAATCTCTAAATACAGCAGAGGAGAGAGATATCTTCATTCAGAGTGTACCGTGAGAAATGCATTCGACAAAGCAGATCTCATGATATGAGGCCTGTGAGGGCCCAAGGACCTATCGGAGCTTAGTGTCTCTATGACACCCAAATCTGGGGTATAAGAACACCCCTTAGCCTCTACTGTATAATCGCTCCATCTTAACAATAGAACCAATCAATTGTGAGTCTAATTAAGCGTCTTTACCCTTACAGTAAGTGTAAGGTTCGATTAGTAAATCCTTTATACCTTTCTGATTGATTGTATATTATAGCATAGTTACTGTCAAGCAGGGGTTTTAGGGTTTCTTATATACCTTAGGAAATGGGTGTCTATGGACACCTGACTCATGGTATGGGCTGACGCATCTGTATGATGTTGGCACCAGCTCGTGATACGGGCTGACGTAACCGTCTGGCCCTGACACCCTTGATCAAATTATCTAACTATATAATGATACTTATTTTCCTTCCAAGGACCTTAAAAATATTAAAAATGATCTTCAAATGCTCAAAGGAATCGACTAATGTTACTTTTAGTTTCATATCTTCACTGGAAAATACGTTACACATCATTATAACTTTCGAATAAAACCAGGAGGTCCGGCAACTTATTCGATTCGATCTCATCCCTAATTAGCAAATCTCAAAATGTATTCACTGCTTTGGAAAAGACTGTATCACCTGATTGACCATCTTCATCTTCGATATAGAGTGGAACATCAGAATCATCTACGTGTGTTGTGATTGCGATGAGTTCTTCATCACTCAATGGATCCATAACTCTGGAATTGTACTGAGTGCATATGAGGCTCTCAAGTGCACTGGCAGACAAGCGATGACGCCTATGGCCAATAACGTGTCGGGCGAGACTGAAACTTCGTTCACAACTGGTGCTTGTAGCAGCAAAATCAAATACGACACGCGCCACTCTTGCCAGCTGTGGAAGTCTCTCAGACTCTCTCTTCCAGTATTGTAGAACATTGAAACCTCGGAAGGATCTCTCCCTTTCTCCGTTGATGTATAGCTCCCACTCAGCAACGATAGAACCTTGGCTCTCACGAAAGTTCACCATTCTTTCACTACGAGATCCAAGACAATTCATTATACGGTTGTCAAACTCGTCTTCAATATCACTATCAACAAATTTCCGAATTTCTCGATCTCCTGGGTGCATACCAGAATCTTCACCGAATACCTCTTCAAGAATCTTATTCATCTCCACCACCTTACTCAAGCACATTTGTAAGATATTTCTCGCATCTCTTTGCAATAAGTTAGATTCAATGATGTTTCTTTTGTATCTTGGATCAAGTACATTACTCAAATATATTGCATCCATACGATCAGCATCAGAGATATACTTCTGCAACTTCTCACAGGCCATATTGACTGCTTTTCTCAGTCCTTCTGGTATAACAGAAATTGTGCTCTTGATCTTGTGTCTTTCATAAAAAAGTTTGGTTTGTTCCACTGTTTCAGACTCCTTTATATCCTTGAGGAATTCATCGATATAGAAGAGAGCATTAAGAGCATCAGAGCTCACACTTTGAGATCTGTTAAACCTGCAGGTGAATCGGTAGAATGTTTAGAGAACACCACGCATCAAGATCACGAGATTCCATTCTAGCTTGGATAGACATAGGTCGGTATCAGAGGATAAAACCTCTCCAAATGGTGCAGTTGATCCAAGGAAGCGAAGCTGTTCTTTGATCTTCTCATTGGCATTAACATAATTGTCCCTCAGGAAGATATTCAATGGATCTCTAAAGATTACACACCAATTCAAGAGTTCATAAGAACTGTTCCACCTTGTCCGAACTTCACCTGGCGGTCTAGAAAATCTCATGTTCAACTGGTCACATATTTCTTCAAACTTGCCACGATAAGTATCAGTTAACCTAATGATAGATGCAAACTTACGCACCTTGGGTAGTACATCTTGAAATTCCCTATAAGAACGCAAAGTTGTGGTCACGAGCAAATGTATGATATGGCTCAGGCAATGGGCCCAATCGTTACTTGTGAAGAGGCGCGCTAACCCAGTGATCGAATCTTTCCCATGGTCCAGCTTGTATTCTTCGTAAAGCCTTTCGAGTTCATTCATCATTGATACGTTATTCGTAGCTCCATCTGTTTTCACACCAGTCAGTTTGTTTAGAATTTGGTATTCTTCAAGCAAGGAGAAAACACCATTTGCCAAATTAGCTCCGGTATGCTGGATGTTGAACTTAGCGAATGTAAGGAGAATTCATTAAATTCAAATCTCTGATTAACAAAGCTTATGATAACCGCTATGTAGTGGCTCCTGTCACCTGGTGAATGCCATAGATCTGTTGATAGATGAATATTCAAGACCTCATCAGATGATAGCAACGCTTTGATTTTCTCTTGCATTTCATTCCCTTGATCCAAGATTCGGTTGGCAAGTGTTACACGGTTGGCAATGGAAAGACTCGTGTCAAGAATTTGAAATAAGGCTTGGAAATGTGGGCTTTCAACCAAGGTAAATGGGAGTGAATGTGACTTGAAGAGCCTCACAATTGCATCACTCAGCCTTTGTGTCTTTGAAATTTTCATACTTCTGATAAGTGACTTCTGGATGGAATTCCTGGCTAATCTCGCTAGGACGTTCTTTTTAGAGGCGCATTCTTTTAGATCATTTTTTTAATCCCATGCTTTTTGATAAGATGGTTCCTTAGATTTGAAGTTGACGTGTTCCGTTTGGCCTCTGTGGTAGTAAATGGGCAACTCTTGGTGAAGTCGCACTTGATGAAATAGTTCTTCTTCTTCGCACCTCCTTTGGAGTTGAAAAACGTTACCATTTCTGTCACTTTAAAGTATGACCATAGCACAGATGCACCTGTCTGTGAAACATGTTCTGGCTCATTTCTTGTTAGAATTTGAGCATTTTTGACAGCCCCATTTGTCAAGTCTTCATCACAGTCATCAGTGTTATCAACGTCATCAACAGAGCTTTCCTGATCAGATTTTTCTTTAGCATCTCTTTCGTTGATCTTATTCTGATAACCAGCAGCGATTGTCTTGTCAGGAGGTAATTGATTTGAAAATGGCAGATCTGGATCTGCCGAAGTCCTCTTGTTGATCGTTCTGGTATTATATTGATAGTCGATATCAGATCCTTCACTTTCTGTATCACTGCGTCCATTCATCATTTTGTAGTTAAGATAAGGGGCATTGCGACCAATTGTCCTCTTTTGGGATACATTGGAAAGACCTGAGTTCTCATGTTGCGTTCTGGATGATGAAGCCATAATAGGGCCGAAGTCCAAACTTCAGTTAGACAGAAGAAGTTGGAGGACGCGTTGGGAGGTCCATGAAAAACTTGGTTGAGTCCGTCGCCAAAAAGCACTCCTGTACAAAAAAATGAGCATACTCAGGAGCCTGGAGCAATTAACAATTAATTGAGCTGTTACTGTTATGATCAAATCATGTATGAACATACACGTAGTAAATACATAGCATCACATGTGTTCTAAAGCTGATATTTGAGTTTATTCGAAGTTATTCGTGAACGCCTGTCGATGAGAAATATTTTATGAAGAATCAGACCCATCTTCTGTCCAAAGAACTAAAAAACAACAGAAATGCCTTAAATCGCTTTGAATAATCTAATCCCATCATTATTTGATTCATAACATTACAGAATCAAGAGTTATATGTGATTATTTCTTTCGAATAAATCAGGGGTTTCATATCCGTATTCGAGTCGAATAGACGGATATTTGTTATTCGATTACATCCCTAAAATGTATTAATATGTGGAAATATTTGTCCCTATATATTCCGTGTTCCACAGTTTGTCAAACTTTCATTTTCCTTCTCGAATAGGCATTCAATGCATGGAGGGTCGAAATGTCTCAGACCAATTTCTTCGCGATGTAATTCTTACTTTTTTATTTATGTTGGCTATGTCTAACCTGGATTTGATCATGGAAATACATGACTTATCTGGTGTATATCCATATACGTGTAGAGTGAGAAAGCAGACCTTCCTTTCAGATTAGGTTTATGAGGTGTACTATCTGGAGTGCCGGATGACAACACAATATTCCTGGAGCGACAGTCAGACCTGGCCATTCTGATAAAGCTGAAACTGAATAAGGACAAATAAAACTCCTCATCACAAAAATGAGCGATGCATATGTCATTCATGCACCCCTATGCGAAGTGGGAGGTAAAGACAACTACATGAGTGATGGTCATGTAGGTAGACCTCCCGGGCGTGAGGTAGTTTTTAGTTTGGTGCGCGGGAAAATTCGTGGTCCAACTCCAATAATACGGAAATGAGACTTTCGCGAAGGAAATCTTGCTTCTTTAGCAGACAACGAAGCTATTTGCTCTTATAGCCGACCTATTACATTGACTAGCAGGTTCATGCACAGTTGGTCTAGAAATAGAGATGGGCACGGATAGATCATAGTACCGGCTGAAAATGAAGAAAGTGTTTCCAGACCATTCGGAGACACGATTGGGATTGTTCGCTCAGAAGAAAACGAAGAAGAGGACGGCATGCTGAGCATGCTGAAGTGATCCAAGATTTTGAAGACAGTCATTTTCCCTTCTCTGAAGAGAGTGAGATATCATGAATGACGTTCAAGAACGTGCACACGATGAGGACAAGCCAGCTGACTATCTCAAAGAGGAACTTGAAGTTGAGGACCTCTTTCATATCGAGACAACTTGTCTTCGCAGAAGAACACCATCAGAAAAGCTGTTGAAGAATCTCAAAGATCTCACGAGAGTCTGATGGCACATCCTTCTCCTAAAAAGGAAAGAGCCAGAAATACGAAGCGTGATGCTAAACCTTTAACGCGTATGTCCAACTTCGCTGATGTCAAGGATGGTAAGGTGAATAAGCCAAAGAAGAAGAAGAAGAAGTACAAAAAGTAAGACATGAAAAAGTGAATATTTTATGATCAATGCTGCAATCATTTCTGTATTAAACTAGAACTCTATTGTTAGTGATTTATGCTCCATGTTTCTAATTAGGACCGAGGAATCAATGGGAGATGGTAATATATGTGCAAAACATTTGTTGTTCAAGTGATATGTTACATCAGGTACACAAAGGTACTGAAGAACGTGACACTTGTAATGACAGATCTCAGAATACTCCCACTGAGTCCCCTATACATTGATCGACTCGTTAGAAGGAAGGGAATTCGGGATTTGAAACGCTAATTTTAGACTCGAGATAAGCTATTACTCCGTTATGCGAATAAAGATATCTTGAATAGTATCAACTGGCAGAGTTTAATATGAAAATATTTTGTGGCACGAAAACCTTAGGTAGTTAATTTTATTGTTGTGTAACATAATGGCGATACTATAACAGGTAATGCTTACAAAATTTTCTTGTAAAATGTTTCTTGGGATTCTCATGGGCAGTGTAATATAGATGTGATAAGCAGTAAGTACCAGTCAGCAATGTGTTAAGAAACATAACCAATATAGTACAAACCAACAGGGCTCGATATTTTTGTTTCTTGGGTGTCCAGACCTTAAAGATTCAAGCAGTTTCCTAAAGTGACTGAATAATAAAAGGTTCCAGCTGCCGATCACATTACTGAAGTTCTCTTTCGCAGACTGAACTGAAAAAAATGGACACATTGCATTTTCCCTCATTTTCAAAGATGTTTTACTGTCGTCAATTCACATAGAGCTCTTGACCACTTCCGTTTCGGTTTTCCTACTGCTTTAATTGGTCAAGCATACCTTTACCTGCAGGATGTTGTACCATCTAATGAACCTTTGGTCACCATGTTCTAGAAGCTCTAAAAAGCTTTTATGGAACATCCCCTCATAATTCTCACAGGCCTACATCGACCTGCGGGCCCAATGTGGTGCTTCCAATCTAAATCACACCATTCATATAATTTCGCAAACCGAAGGAATCGCGCTGGTCCTTACCAAAAAGAGCATGTGTTTCCACCCTCCTACTCCCTAGAGTTTGTATAGATGGTATAGATGGCATTCCGGTTTTGAGTTACTTGAATGGCTCAAACGAAGAGGGTGGGAGTTGACTGAGCAGGCCATAATGCCTATAGCATTGAAGCGTAGTTCACCCCCCTTTTATGAAAATAGTCATTTTACAGCTATTGAAGGCCTTCCCAGTTGGAGAAAATTCTCAGATGGTGTGCCGCTAATTACAAAATCTCGTGGAAATTGTGTACCGGTGAGTTTAGGAGGATTTAACGACAAGACACATAGTTCAGCTCCACTCTAGTGTCACAACCCTATATTCATATGTCAATCATACATCTCATCATCACTTCTATGCTTTACCCCAACAAGCTTCATCTCAGGCTAATCCGCTCTCACCATCAGTATTTCCAGAAAATATGACTGTACTGTCAGGTGGCGATGCTGACCTCTAGTACCCAGAATATCCGTCCTAAATGCCAGGCTATTCAAAAATATAATATATGCGGACGTGGTATTTTCCGCGACTTAACTCGAAATACCAGGATGCATAATCGAGGGACAAGCTTCAAATGTTTCTATCCAAAGGCCTTCTGTAATCATGAGAGTGGCTGTTTCCGCAGAAAGTGCGATTTCAAGAAACACTTACTTCATCATCACTTTTCTATGCGTAACAATAACGTTAAGAGGTTGAAAAACTTGACCGATAAACTTGAACATGAGGGGACCTGTCCATGTGGGAAGAGAATGAAAGCAAGAGAGTGGCTCATTCGCGTAATTGCAAGAGACTCAGATGGGAGTCTGGAATGCGAAGATCTCAGAAAGAAGACAACGGATGATACCGAAGTTAATATGGTTGAGTCTAGAATCTAGTTTTGTTCTGACCCAATAATATTATTGATCAAGGCTTAATCTGTAGTACTGTCTCATGCATATTGGTTTGAATTTAAGACATAAGACCTGTTAAGTTGATACCATTGTTTCACAACTCAGGATTCATTATGCACCTCTCCGGGCCTTATGAAATATCATGTTCTCTATCTTTTGCTTGATGTTGCTGGTGATACTGAACATCAGTGTTATCTTCACGACACAATGTATTAGGGACAGGATGCATGAGTTTAAATCTCAAGCGGTTCCTAAGGTAGTGGCAATTCCATATAGAGATTCTCAGAATTCACATATAGTGCCCATTCACTGCTATACGTTCTGGAATGTTTTAATAGCAGAGTTCGGTGGCAATATGTATCTCTACGTAGACTTAATGCAATACAGTAGAGGACGCTGCATTGCTAAGTGCTCTTTGTCTGGAATGTCGAACAGAGACAAATAAAAAAGATGCTATATGATGTGCATTTACTACATTTAATTACTCCTTGAGATGAGACAGAGACTTATTCGATCATAATCGCAGCCTGCAGGACAAATTACGAAGCATTGCTCTGCGCAGATAAGACATTTTTGCGCTATGCACTTTGTGGTGCATGCGCAGGTGATGGTTTCAGAAGCATGCGCGCTCTGTGTATTGCTAGAAATTGCTTCTGTATATACTAAGATGCGGAACAACTTCACTCATCCAGTACAAGTACCATCATGAATATCCTCAGATTGATTTAGGTACCTCATTTGCAGGCTGTCCCTTGGACATATACCAGCTAACATATTCGTTTAGCGTCTGATGAGATGGATCAAGTTGCATGTAATGTGAATCAACCATAAGCAGTACTACCTGTGGGGCCCAAATCACCTATGTGGCCAGTAAAGATGATGCAAGAATAGCCGGTATCCTGTAAGGGCAAGTTTCTAGTCTCCTGATAATTCTTCTGCTCTCTGTTGTTCTGCTCTCTTGTACCCGGTCGTATTTTTGATTCCCGTTCACTCGTTACTTTATTGTTATTGAATTTTGGGGTCATATCGCATGCTAAAATTGGCAGAGATCTGAATCTTGAGCTACTTCAGGTCAGATCCCTTCATTTTGAAAATTCCATATGTCTCTTTCGTGAAAATAATGGTCAACTACGCCTATGCCTTCGAGATTGCGACTCGCAGCGCTGTTGATCAGCACGATGCCTCCACGTTCGACTTTCAAATTTCGGGTAAAGTAAAAAAGACTAGCCTTTTTAGAACTCTTCTTCCAGGGGAATTACGCAGTTCATGGTTGATTTTAACGACTTCGGTAGAACGAAGTCACTGGTCGACGGTAAGCACTGATCAAGGATGTCAAAAACTGTCACTTTGGACAATGAGCTCTCAATCATAGGGGACTTCCAGCCCTCAGGTTAATGCTGGAAGTCCTAGTTAGGTAGAATTAGACAGCAGCCATGAGTCGTCCTTGTGACACTAATCAAAGCTGCCATGCAATGGCAACGTCATCCCTAACCGTAAATTGATAGTTAGGTAAGGTTCCTGCAATTAATATAATCACCTGATCGAATATCGAGGTCTAAATATTCAACAAGTTCATCGACTCTTTACTATCACAAACAAAAGAGGATCTTCCTGGGATTTAGGTAGAAATCGGCGTGAAAACGATCAAGGCAACATTTGGCGACCTGCTTGCTGGCTTGACTATGTGGTTCTCCTTGAAATGGGCACAGATAAGTTCAATCCGTGATCCGTATCTGCTGAGAGCATCTGCGCGTATGTTCGTTGAGATTCTCTCTATCCGCAGTAGCTAAGGCTATCCGTACGGATAGGGGTATGATGTCGCGTCCTTCGGCCATTCCATACCATGATGTCTGAGATTCAATCATGAATCAGCAGAACCAAAACGACAAGATCTTGCTTGAAAGATATAGTTGACACTTCACCTGGTCCCTGATGGGCAACCAGGTACTTGTAGCGAGGCCTACAGTCAGATATCCAGTACAACCTCTTCTACATCCAGGACTGAGGAAAAGATTGCTGGCCAGGAATCCATCCGCAAGCAATGATTTCACTTTACTTCCATAGGAAAGTAACACAACTCAAGTAAAGAAAGTATATTTGAGGCTCCTCTTTTTATGAGACGATAACTATAGCTGCAGGTGAAGTTTCTGATTGATATTGTATTATTTTTGATGATTTTTTGTGCTTTTCACTAAAAGGGAATCTTCAAAATGTTTCGGATGAATGTATGAATGCATAACCACAAGTCCTGCTTTGTGTTTCTATAGGGACACTTTTCAACAGAATAAAAGAGTCAAAGGCCTTCAAGTATGATATCTGTTATAAATATCTCGAGGGCTGTTGATTGAATAGACTGCGTATAATGTACTGATTTGAGACGTTACGGATTTTATCCAAAATTACCCATAATTCCTTAAATGGGTAGCATTACCGTATTTGGAAATCCAGTACTATAGTTACGGATGAGGGATAAGGGTAGGCTCTATCCGTGCCCATCTATAACCACTTTCCTTCTTTGATAGGAGATTTCACTGAACTCTTATTGGTGTGCAAAAACGTTAAAGTAGAGAGTGACAGGGGCAACAAGTTATGACGGTGGGTACCAACAACGGACTTTGCTACACTAGACGATTTCTCTGTTATCGCGGATGAGGATGGTATGGACTGAAACATTCCAGCCAATCTTGCAAGCTTGAAGAATGCGATTGCCAGTAATTAAAAATATCAAAGTTGGTCATCTGCAATCAATCTTCCGTGAGATACCTTCTAAATTGCTGTACAACACTGTCTGCCAAAGCCAGCGATGATCCAATATCACTAGTATGTTCTTGCAACATCTCCGTGAATAGATCCACTTCAGCATCTTCTGCTTTCTCAATATACCAAAAATCTTTGGTTACTTGTGGCTCTTCACTAAGACAATTGTAGTATCTCACAAGACTGTCTTCAACTCTTTGGACCACTTCTGTTACTGTCAGAAGACCCCCAAGTTGCATTAAATGACACGATATTCTGATCTTGGATCAAGAACTGAACAGAAAAAAAAAATCCAACTGATCTGCAAAATTATAGGATTCCAATACCTTTTCCTTCGCTGCGTTCACCGCATTTCTTATCGACATCCGTAATATTCGTCCGTTGATTTCTTTCAGATTGTATTTATCCATTACCTTCTCATGTGCTTTAGCGTCTACCTCAAAAAGGTTTGTCAGAAAATCATCAATATGGTAGAACAAAAGCAGTGTAAGGTTCGATTAGTAAATTCCTTAGACTTTCTGATTGATTGTATATTATAGCATAGTTACTGTCAAGCAGGGGTTTTAGGGTTTCTTATATACCTTAGGAAATGGGTGTCTATGGACATCTGACTCGTGGTATGGGCTGGCGCATCTGTACAATGTTGGCACCAGCTCATGACACCGGCTGACGTGACCGTATTCAATCTCTTTATGATATGTGCCTATTAGCTGGTGACCAAGCGGTCCACAAGTCGCACATAGATACGATCTCGTGGTTCTAGCCCAAAGTCGCACATAGATACGATCTCGTGGTTCTAGCCCAAAGTCCATCTTAGAAACTGCTTGGCTGCACTTGAGTTTTTCATACTGCTGGTTTAAGCAGAAGGAACTTGCTACGGTTGAACTCTCATCAACTTATTCAGACTAGAAGCTTCTATGTTGTAAGGCCCCAAAGAGATCTGGCTAGTACGACGTGCTTATTCCAGATAGCTACAGTCAAACATGACTGCCTCACCAAATAAGGTTTCATGCAGATAGAGCCTAATAGAATCTGCCTAAGAATGCGTACGATTTGCTGCAGTTGTCTATGCATGATCTTCTTTGCAGTAAAGGCTTTTGTGAAACAAAGCATCGGTGGGATATGAATAATACTATATGCAGACTGATGCGATGCTAGATATCTCTTTTGCGGTATCAGCATGCAAGACGCAGCAAGCTTCTGAACAAAGCTCTCCGAATGCTGCAGTTTTACATTGGACAGTTTTATGTAGCGTCATCGGAGTTTCTTTCTTATCGTCAAAATAAACAAATGGAAGAATTCCATTTAAGGAAAGGTGTTTAATTAAATCCATCCACTCCCCATTAGGCCAGAAGCAATGTGAAATTTTCCAACCAATCTACTTGTGGGGTTTGATGCAGAGTCGGCGCAGTTTCTGCATGCCTTCAAACGAAAGGCTGCATTGGCTGCGTGCGCACCGCGGATTAGATATGTACAGGTTTAATACACCTGCAAAGTCCTCCACCAGAAACAAGTGTGCATTAGGAAGAGACAATCGTTCATAAATGAGAATGTTGTTGCGTGTGATCGTGAAAGTGATTAAGCGGTAGACTGACATACTTACTGCCCTGTTCATTTCCACTTTGAAGCCCAGAATGTTATTTCTTAATGCGGAACTGTTTAACGCAGTAAAAGCTGTGGACTTTGATCACTTGCAATGATCGGACTAGTGGTAATCAACATAAATGCTGGCGCTTTCTCCAAATTGAATGCTCTGATCCAACTTGTTCAAGCCTGCTAGCTGTAGAATGTAGCTATAGCAATTCTGTGGAAACCACAAAAAGGCCAGCCTGAAGATATCTGACGTGACATCCTTCAAGAGAGAAAATTGAGGCGCCTCGTTCTCTGTCTCTTCACGAAGCATCTCATCTTGCATGTTCTCATAAGTAGTGCAGTGCATTACAGTATGAGAAAGATTGAAAATTGACCCATGCTGTTCTCAGAGTTCTAGGCAAACTTGAGCATTCAAGAGAGTATGTGCTTTCTGTCTCAAGTGTCCGGAAACAAGTCCTCAGACCCTAAAGATCGAAGACGTTAACTAAAAATGACTAAATACTGCAAAGATTATTGAAAAATTGGAGGAATTATCCCATGGTTGAGACGAAGTCCGCTTGATATGAACTAAATTTACATCATGAATGCATTGTACTGCCAGCGATCATGAATCATGATTACTTGTAATCAATGCACACAGAGACTGTGAACACTTCCTTTTCAATTCCTTACTTCTTAATTCGTGGCGTGTCTCTCAACTTGCATCATACACCAAATCACGCACTTCATATATTAAATGCTGTTATGGCATGATCTGTCTTTAAATCTCGGTTCTAATAGATGATTTGGGGATGTGATGTGCTGCACCACTGATCTGCAGCTCTGTTTGCAGTTAACACTTAGGCTGCAGTCCCCGTTTTTAGGATGATACCGCATTCAAATACCCTAAAGAATGGAGTGTCATTCCATTATGACTTTCTCAGCTCAAGACATCGATATTCATCTTAAGAGCCTGAGAGCTGTCTGAGAGATCATCACTCTTTTTGTATCATTAATAATTGGACGTATCACGGTCTCTCAATCCTCGCCTCAACCTTCCCTCGACTCACAAGTGAAGGACATTACTTGTGAGCAGTAGTTTGGATGTATTCCAGATGATCTGGATATTTATTGTCGGCTGACAGGAATGCATGCCAATGTTCGGCAAGCCAAGCATTAGACAGCGCTACTTCTGTGGGATACAAATCATCTGCGGAACTGCGGATGATGAGGAAGGAAAATGATATATATCTAGTGAGGACAAGCTGTTAATTATAGGATGAGCTTCTCTAGTATATCTCATCCTCGGCCCTTCTCATATGGTACATGCGACCGCAGCTTTGACTCTTGTTAATTTCTCACATTATTGGTACGTATACTGAGACACATTTGAAATTAGACCTCGATTGTGTCCTGTGTAGTAGGATCTAGATATGGCTCAAGGGGCGTCCCATTGCATTATGTACTAGTGAGTCTTAGTAAACATATGTCCTGTGCCAAGCACACGATGAATTGTCTTACAACCTCAATTTCAAATATTTTATATAAATGGAGAGATTTAGTCAGCCCTTCATTGAACACTTACGCAAATGAAATACGTCACATCACTATCAAGCTTCCCCTATTATGAGGATACTTCGAGTAGCTATCTTGGAAGCTGTGATTGCTCCTTACGCTACAGCGAAAGAGCTTACAGATGTTTTCACCTCTATTTATGCTGTGAACTCCTATAATCCCTGGGACGGCACTGATATCTACATGGCTTCTGACTATATTACTTTTAACGCTTCTTGGGTGCTTAACACGGAGATCGCAACAGTTGGAGATATCTTCACGTTGAGCATGACATATCTAACTCCAAATCTCCAGACTGCCACAAACGATACGTCAAAGAATGATTACATCTATTCACCTTTTGAGCTGACGGCGAACGGCATCCCAATTGCCTCCTGTAACTTTTACGGGGGTCCACTCAGTGTGAACTCTTCAATTCAGTGTGCGGTGACTGCTGATCTCTCCCAATACTGTGCTGTTGAGGGAACACTGGAGTTCTCCGCCTATGCTAACCTAGGATTCACTGCTGAAACTCTGGAAGCTGCAAAATTTTGGAAGGAGGGCTTCAATACCATCAATTTTAACAACGACCTTTCTGTTCAGGTGAATTTATCTGCTCCTGCGGATACGTCCCAGTCTCCATGGAATGAATGTGGTAATGCGTGGGGAGGCAGCTGGCAACCGACGTATCAGCCAAATCAGACGTTGTACTGGTACTCACCTATAGGCCTTTGTGGAGGTCAGGGAATACAGAATGGTTCAATCTCTTTCGGTCACTATGGGTACCCTCCAGACTATTACCAGCCAGCGAACTTCTCGAACATCGAAGTTTTTATGAGCAACCAGTTAAACGACTTCTATGGTCCAGAGACAGCAGATCCAGTGGCTGGGCTTACCGTCCGTTACGCAGATGACTTTGTTACTTTTACCTTTGACGCAATACCCCCTGGCTACAGTATCTGGATGTGGCTGTTAGCCGAGCCCGTAGACGCCTGGTTCGGCTTTGACCAGGGGGAAGGCCCTCTGTACGAATTCTGGACTGATGTAACATGTGCCAACCAGTCCATCAATGCTACCTCAACTGGTTGCCCCTATACCTATAATGATCAGTTTTGGTATATGGCCCCAAAACCTAATCAGGTAGCTGCCACTGGACAGCGTGAGTAATGCTAATCTGTCATAAGCCAGTCCACCCAAAATACTAACCGCAACAGTATATATCTGTCAAACATCAACATGGCAAGATTGTGCCAGCACACAGCCAGTTACTTTCACCACCACAGGTAGCGATGGAATCATAACAGATATCATCGGGGAGCCTAATACATCGCTCTGCCTCAGTTCCTCTTCTCTTCAAACTCCAGCTACCACATTAACAACTACATGGACTGGTATCTACACCACTAGTTACCTAACCACCGGTACAGATTCTTCCACAACCGAAGTCGTCGAGGTTCCATCCTCGTCTGTTCCAGGAATTGTGACAACCACAACCACATGGACTGGTAGCTACACTACTTCCTATTTGACCACCGGTACTGATTCCTCAACTACCGAAGTCATCGAAGTTCCATCATCTTCAGGTGGTATTGTGACAACCACGACAACATGGACTGGTATCTACACTACTAGTTACCTAACCACCGGTACTGATTCTTCCACCACCGAGGTCATCGAGGTTCCATCCTCGTCTGTTCCAGGAGTTGTGACAACCACAACCACATGGACTGGTAGCTACACTACTTCCTATTTGACCACCGGTACTGATTCCTCAACTACCGAAGTCATCGAAGTTCCATCATCTTCAGGTGGTATTGTGACAACCACCACCACTTGGACTGGTAGCTACACTACTTCCTATTTGACAACCGGTACTGATTCCTCAACTACCGAGGTCATCGAAGTTCCATCATCTTCAGGTGGTATTGTGACAACCACCACCACTTGGACTGGTAGCTACACTACTTCCTATTTGACCACCGGTACTGATTCCTCAACTACCGAGGTCATCGAAGTTCCATCATCTTCGGGTGGTATTGTGACAACCACAACCACATGGACTGGTAGCTACACTACTTCCTATTTGACCACCGGTACTGATTCCTCAACTACCGAAGTCATCGAAGTTCCATCATCTTCAGGTGGTATTGTGACAACCACCACCACTTGGACTGGTAGCTACACTACTTCCTATTTGACAACCGGTACTGATTCCTCAACTACCGAGGTCATCGAAGTTCCATCATCTTCAGGTGGTATTGTGACAACCACCACCACTTGGACTGGTAGCTACACTACTTCCTATTTGACCACCGGTACTGATTCCTCAACTACCGAGGTCATCGAAGTTCCATCATCTTCGGGTGGTATTGTGACAACCACAACCACATGGACTGGTAGCTACACTACTTCCTATTTGACCACCGGTACTGATTCCTCAACTACCGAAGTCATCGAAGTTCCATCATCTTCAGGTGGTATTGTGACAACCACGACAACATGGACTGGTATCTACACTACTAGTTACCTAACCACCGGTACTGATTCTTCCACCACCGAGGTCATCGAGGTTCCATCCTCGTCTGTTCCAGGAGTTGTGACAACCACAACCACATGGACTGGTAGCTACACTACTTCCTATTTGACCACCGGTACTGATTCCTCAACTACCGAAGTCATCGAAGTTCCATCATCTTCAGGTGGTATTGTGACAACCACGACAACATGGACTGGTATCTACACTACTAGTTACCTAACCACCGGTACTGATTCTTCCACCACCGAGGTCATCGAGGTTCCATCCTCGTCTGTTCCAGGAGTTGTGACAACCACAACCACATGGACTGGTAGCTACACTACTTCCTATTTGACCACCGGTACTGATTCCTCAACTACCGAAGTCATCGAAGTTCCATCATCTTCAGGTGGTATTGTGACAACCACGACAACATGGACTGGTATCTACACTACTAGTTACCTAACCACCGGTACTGATTCTTCCACCACCGAGGTCATCGAGGTTCCATCCTCGTCTGTTCCAGGAGTTGTGACAACCACAACCACATGGACTGGTAGCTACACTACTTCCTATTTGACCACCGGTACTGATTCCTCAACTACCGAAGTCATCGAAGTTCCATCATCTTCAGGTGGTATTGTGACAACCACCACCACTTGGACTGGTAGCTACACTACTTCCTATTTGACAACCGGTACTGATTCCTCAACTACCGAGGTCATCGAAGTTCCATCATCTTCAGGTGGTATTGTGACAACCACCACCACTTGGACTGGTAGCTACACTACTTCCTATTTGACCACCGGTACTG
>PPLH03000070.1:0-19760 GCA_003706445.3 Williopsis mrakii
AATTACCTTTTATCCAGTACTCCTATTACAGTAATATCTTTTAGTCCTTCATCCTTGTATTCTACTAAAATACATACCCTTCACGTCTCCATCTTATTAATATCTGTCTCCATATATCCCCAACTCAACCAATGAATACATAAAACTCATCCCTAAACATATAATCCCCGCAAAGTACGTTATTGCTACTTTTTTAGTTAGTAAATCCTCATCTCCTTATTTTTCGTTACATTTATCCTCATTTCTCCAAAATGCCATGCTACTTTTTTATCTCCTATTTTTCCGCTGCTGACAACACAAAATCTTTCACATAAATAATCAAGATTGTAAGGTTCGATTAGTAAATACTTTATACCTTTCTGATTGATTGTATATTATAGCATAGTTACTGTCAAGCAGGGGTTTTAGGGTTTCTTATATACCTTAGGAATTGGGTGTCTATGGACACCTGACTCATGGTATGGGCTGACGCATCTGTATGATGTTGGCACCAGCTCGTGATACAGGCTGACGTAACCGTCTGGCCCTGACATTGAAACCTCTTTTTTTCTTTTCTCGAGAATTTTTTTCGTGAGGAATGCCAATTGGATCTCCTCCGCCTCCAAGGCGGTCATACCGGGTTATAGAACTAAAAATAGATAAATAATACACTATCTTCTCACAAGCATCAAAATCATCTCTTATAGCCTTGATAGAGCCACAGCATATAGCATAATAGCATGCGAACAAATCCAAGATCTTCAAAGGATCACCAGTGGCTCTGTTGAAGATACAGTTTTACTGCATTATGTTTCAGATCACCGCGTAGCAGTGATTTAACTGACTTGATATCTAACTGGGAGATGATGACATCTGTCCTCACATCAAGTTTCGCCTGGAGATTTGGTAGATGTTTAGAGAGCTGCTGGAATTTATGATACTTTCTGCTGGGCTTCCAAAGAATAGCAGCAGAAGAGATGAAGGTGTCAAAAGCCTACAAACCATTTGAAATACTTTTTAGGAATGAAGTTTCCAGTTTGAAGTTCATTGGCGTATTTTTTATAGAATATAGTCCTAGTAATTTGGAGACCTCCATCCTTTTATTCATCTAGAAAATATATGGGATGAAGATGTACGGTACAGTGTCTTTGTATTTAACCCAGTCTCTACCATACTTTTTCTCCAGCTTAGCCTGATCTCTCAAAGTTCTGTGAATCAACACAATAGTGAAGAAAACAGGGAAAACCCAGGGCAATGGAGAATTAAAGCCACAGGCTAAGCCCCAAACTATGGCCTGAGTCCAGTCAGCTGTGTAATGTGGCTTTCTGGCATACTTCCACCAGCCATCAATAAGGAAATGAGAACCAAGTTTGGTGACCATGTACTGTGGGTTTTCGATGTATTGATGGGGCAACTGTGGGAAAGTCTTTCTTACCAGCATATCACCATCCAACCTCTTTCTGAAGTAACTCTTTTGTGAATTGCAAGTGTCAAAGAAATAGTAAGCAATGATGTAAATGACATACAAAACTAGAATGTACCCACTGGAACATGCATACTCTCTTGGGTCGTGCTGAGAGAGATACAAGGTACAGTGGCAGTAAGTAAAAGGAACACCGGCAATATTCCAGAAGATTAACATAAAGCCGAACTTCTCGTACGCCATATCCCACGTTGGACAGATCAGCTCTTCGCCCTTGGCACAAGCATTGGCGTAGAGCCAGTGAGCAAGGAGAACCAAACCCAATTGTGGACTCAAGAAACCGTAATGCTCAATCTGCCTCAGGGAGGCACTTAATGTTAGGAAGTACAATATGAACCATGGTAATCTGACTTCGAAGAACATTTTCCAGTCCAATATCCCCAGCCTTGGGTTCAATGGAGCGCCCATGAAAAAATCGTAAATGTGGTTACCTGTCATACGGTGATACGCATGAGAGACATAAAGGGTCCAGAAGTACAAGAAGAACGAGAAAGAGTAACCAATAATGATAGCAGTCGTCATGATTTGACCAAAGAGGTCCAGAATAGTGTCCAATTTGAAGATGTCGGTAAAATGCAAGACAAGAGCAATGATATTGGAGATATAAAAGGACCACATAGCATTACAAAAGTAAGGCAGCTGCTTATCCTCCAAGTGGGTCAAATGCTGTCCCTTGACCCACACACCAGGCCAGATGTAGTAGAACACTATCTGTGTTATGGCAAACGTCAAGAAAATTCCCCAAGCCTGGTTCGAGGGAACACCATGTTTGAGGAATATATCCAACAAGTGCTTCACGAAGTCTGAGAAAGATTCACCTTGGACTGGTGTTGCGAAATGACCGTTATAGAACTCAGCGCTAATCCACAGATACCACATCAAGAATGGGAAACCAACCATCATCCCAAACACTCCAGGAATACCCCCAAACTCATAATCTATGTCCTTCTTTTTGAGAAACTTGCCTTGAGGTAAATAGCCTGCCATTGTACCTGCTGGTAAGTCAAGTGGTTCGTGTCTTGATATTGTCTTTGCTTGATATCCTTTGGATTGCACTGCATTACCAGACTCTTTATGTATGTCGTTTATAATTTGTCGTTCGTCGTTTATCGCTCGTCGTTTATCGTACGTCGTTTATCGCACATCGTTTGTCGTTTATCGTTTATCGTTTATCTCTTATATTCAGTTGAATACGATATGCGCAAATTCTAGGCTTAGACGCTAAAACTCCATAGGTAATAAAGATAATGATTACTGATTTTCAGGTAAGAATGTAGTAGTTCTGACGAGTGAACTCTACTTTTATGTTTTGGTTATAATGAGCCCGAGCTCGGAACTCGGTATTGGAATCCTAGATGCGAACGTAAAATGCTACACTTCCCGCATTCTAATGTCATCAATAACGTTAAATTGCACTCTAAGACATACACCCTCTTTCATTCCTAATTAGCTATAATGCGCTGTCCAGTGTGCTGAGTTCAACATAGTAACCAGATTCCTAAGTCTTTGCCCATCCCTTACTGGTTTTTACGTCTCGATGGCCAAATCGTGTCAAGAAGTAGCCATTTAAAAAAGGGAAGATATAGTATCATATGTCAGAGATATCGTATCATATGTCAGAGATATAGTATCATATGCCAACTTGAATTGTAGAATATGGAAACCAAGGGTAGACCAGCGGATACCGACACCAAAGTCAAGGTTGCCTCGTAAAAGTTTTACTCAGTGACAGGCAGTATTGACAACATTGTGTATGTACCACTTCAGGCTGTCTTGATAAGGTAATCGTAATAATTGGTGCTTTATAATTCACTGCTCTTATGTATACATTGTGATCTTTAGCTGGTAGAGTTTTGAGAAAATTCCTGTTTCTTACTTTCACGAGATGATAAAAAAGTAGAAGGATCAATAAGCAGTCCATACCGTTCAAAGGATTTTACCCGACCTTCCAGAATATATTTTCCTGTGGCGTATTCGCTGCAGATATATTAGTTAACTGGTTTTCTGAAACCGTCCTTGACGGCACTCTATCATTGTGTTACTAAGAGGCCTTATATGGTCATTTTTCTAGGTTTGTAAAACGCAACGTACAGTAACAGATGGTCCAGCAACCTGGAAATTGTTAGAGAACACACAAGTTTAGTCGTAGATTCATTTCTCTCATTCCAAAAACAACAGGCTGAACGTTTCTGGTCCCAGTGTTGAGGATGGACAATCAAAGGCTCAAAATGACAGCATACACGAACGAACAAATTATAAACCGACTGTTATGTGGTTAAAGCGCACGCAATATGCTTCTGCTCTGCCATTTGAAAAGACTTTTCTTTCATTATGGAGCTCGTCGATGGGGTATTCATTGTCCTTTTGATCAACAAAGAGTTGTTATTTACCCCAGTTGATAGCATTACTCTTAGCCACCAGAGTATACAACCCAAGGTACGCCAGTGGTAGGTATCAATTTATCCTACCAGACATGCCGAGCATCACTGAGGTCCTGATGATGCGGTTGCTGTTTTTTTGGAAATGTTCTCGAAGAGAAAGTGGCAGGAGTTTTATAGTAATGTGTATGAATTATATTCATGATTGTGAGGGCCCAAGGACCTATCGGAGCTTAGTGTCTCTATGACACCCAAATCTGGGGTATAAGAACACCCCTAGCCTCTAATGTATAATCGCTCCATCTTAACAATAGAACCAATCAATTGTGAGTTTAATTAAGCGTCTTTACCCTTACAATGATAATATCATGTTCCAAAATCTATTTCGGTGAAAAGAATATGTGTTTTTTTGCACCACGTTGACAAGCTCAACTGTAGACGGTGAATCTCAAATCTGTTAGTCGTTCTAACAATCAAATCTACAAAATTGCTATAAAACTGCAATTTATAGCACAAAAATAGCCAACACAAAGTTACCTGCGAAGGTACTTGACCTTGATCTGCAGAACCAAGACTGCAGCCAATCTATATATCACAAATATAGCAGCAATAACTCCAGTGTGCACACCAAAAGTGCTCACAAGACCATATTGCTCCAAAACAGCCTCTCCATTATTCAAAACACAGTCTGAACCACCACCAATACACTCAAATTTCTGGCCCTCAAATCCCAACTTGGCCATTGCGAGTACAGCATACTTCAAGGGATTGATGTAGTTGAGCGCTTTGAATAGAATGGGCATGTTGAGAGCCATCGTACCAGCCATGAAGATTCCAATTGTCAAAAAGTTGGACAAGATATTGGTGGCAACACCAAGGTGGTCAAAGATCGTGTTGACGAAGATACCAATACTCTCACCACAGTTCAAAATCAAGAATCCAAGATAAAAGTAAGTGAAGAACATCTCAGGGGTACGTGGAAGACCAATGACAAGAACAATAAAGATTGAGAAGATAAATGAACTTAGAATCTCAAATGGGACTTCGTTCAAAAAGTAACACAGCATGAAAGTGGCTGTAGAGTATATACCATCTTGATATTCCTGATAGAAAGTGAATTTCTCTGTGGGATACAAAGATATGTTATTCATGAGCCCATAGAAATAGAGATTCATCACAGTCTGAATAAGACCCAGTCTGTTGTTGATAGATTGAGAGTTGTTCTTCAAGGGAGCAAAAAACAGTGCATGGATTATGGCCACTCCTGAAGGTTGTCCAAGACGACAGAAGAGCACGTCTGAAGATCTCATCAATACCTTAAGCTGCCGTTCAAAAACAGGCCTGAAGGAAACCATGAAGCTCTGTCTTTTCTTTATGAGATGTTCAAATGGTTTGGTGTCATATTCAGAACGGCAGACATCTTTCTCACTACCATGTCGACTATCCCACTCAGCTATGAGCTTCTGGATAATGTTTTCACTATCTCCAAGACTCTTCTTACTGATAACATCAAGAACATAGTCGGCAAAGTTCATCTCGTAGTCGGGTTCGAAACCAAGCTTTCCCAAGTAATCAATCAAATCTGCTGGTTTGCCATCATACAAGATATGGCCATCGCCAATGAGCAGGATATTGTCAAACTTCTGGAACAATTCAAACTTCGGTTGATGGATTGTCATGATGATTGTCTTGTTCTCGGTCTTGGCCAATTTATCTAATAAGGAAATGATGCATGTACTGGTAAAAGAGTCAAGACCAGACGTTGGCTCATCCAGCAATAAAATTTTGGAATTGTTCAATAACTGGATTGCAATGGAAACACGACGCTTCTCGCCACCAGAAATACCCTTCATGTCCTCATCACCGATAGGGAGATTTGCAACATCACTCAACCCCATCTTACGCATCAAGTCGTTGACAATGCATGGGATTTGTAAATGCCTGGATGAATCAAGACGCAGTCGGGCCTGAAAATGGAGAGTTTCACGAACGGTAAGAGTTGGAATCAAAAAAGAGTCCTGCTGGGCAAAGTAGGAACTGATTTTGGCCAGAAAATCCGGAGGGATACACGTACCATTAAGTTTCATGCCACCTACGAAGCCAATGTTAGAGGCAGTACGACCGGTGAGCATGTTCAGCAATGTGGTCTTTCCAGAACCAGAGGGGCCTAAAATGGCGTTGATTCCTGGTCTGAAGGAAGCAGAAATATTCTTCAAGAGGTCCTTAGAGTCTAAAGGGCGACGCAGGATCGTATTGTTAAGAACCTTTGGCTTCAAAACCAAGGTGATATCATGGAGAGAAACAGTTAGAGTCTCATCAGAAACAATGAGAGATTCAATTTTATTCTCATTCTCATTCAAAGGTGTCCATTTAAGGCTGTCGAACTTGGAAGATTTCTCCTTCACAATTTTCACAGAGTCATGGCGAGTGTCGTACCAAATCCAGATGGCACTGGTGATATAGAGACCAAAGAACCAACCCATAGATACAATTATTGGAGTCACGTTCCAGTTCGTCGGATAACCCAGGTTCTCCAAAACCGCCTTGCCTGAGTAGTCATGGCACATCTCCTCAGTGTTATAAGGACAATCACCCATGAAGTCGCTGAACTGGTTTGAGGAAAGAGAACCAAAACTGTACCAGAAGTTGGAAATATATTTCACCCATCTTACGTAGACTGGCATAGTCTTTGCGTTGACAAAATAACCGCAGGCAGAGTTCTGAAGTTGATAATACAAGGCACTCACAGAACCATCAGTAGAAAAATTATATCCCCCAACGACAAAACACAAGTGTCCTCCAACAATACCAATCATGTATATGAAGAGGTTGTTGATAAAAAAGATGCCGAAGTTGGAGTTAGATTCTAAGCCCCACATGTAGAAGGTAATCAGCGACCAGCAAAGAGCACACGGAATATCCTCCAAAATCATCTTTGCCAGACGACGACCAATGAACCAAGCTGTAACAGTGTACATGCCTTCCTTGCGTTCTTTTAAGAGAAATTTACCCTCAGTCATGCACAGTCTTTGAATTTCGTAAACCATCGGAGTAAAACCAATAAGTTCACAACATATGTATAGTGCAGATGTAAGAGTTCTAATACCTGCAAGAGAACCGCCCGGCTTGTAGAAAAGCCAACCGGTAGTAATGGCAAGAATGAAAATAGTGAGGTGCAACATGAGTATGGATTCGAAATCACGAATTGTGAGTAAAATGGTACGTTGGAAGAGCACACCGATTTGTGGAAGAAGCGGAAGGCGTGTGATATGATTGCACTTGATGATTGGGGACCCACTTTCAAAAGTGTTGAAATATTCCAAAGGCCTCAACGATTGTGCGGTCTTCCAGTTTGCAATGAGTTTGTTGACTCGTTTCTTCGTCTGCATCTCAATATCCTTGGATTCACTCGTATCAATAGAAGAGATACGAAGAAGAAAATCGGCAAAGTTTGAGTCACTATCATTATTATTGTATTGGAAGCTTTCAAAATACTCGAATCCATCTTTCAAGGTTCCGTTAAAGATCATGTTACCGCCTTTAGCCAGAACACAAATCTCATCGACACACTCCAAGATCTCGAAACGAGGTTGGTGGATCGTGACAAGTACGGTGATACCAAAGTCGACAGCAAGATTCTTTACGGTTTGAATTAAGTGGATAGAGGTACTTGAATCTAGACCGGTAGTTGGTTCATCCAGGAATAACACCTGTGGCTTAGTCAGAAGTTGGATCGCAAGGGATACACGACGACGTTCACCACCACTCAGAGTGGTTCTATATTGGAAGTCGCAAATTTTGGTTTCCCTTACTTTGGCAAGGTTCAAACGATCAGATAAGAAATCAATGAGCTTCGACCTCTCCTCTTTGGAAATTCCTGGTAGACGCAGCTTTGCAGTGAATTCGAGGATCTCACGGACAGTCAAACCAGGAATGAAAATATCTTCTTGGATCATATAGGAGATGATTGGATCATGAGGAGAGAACTCAACGTAACCTTCAAAACCAAGGGGGTTCTTAGAGCTCGTGGAGAAGTCCATACGAGATGCTAATGTGTTAAGTAAGGTCGTCTTCCCACTTCCGGAACCACCAAGAATAGCTAATACCTTACCGGCCTCCAAGTCTAAGCTCAGCCCACTAAGAATCATCTTCGATTGCTCCCCAGCTTCAGCTTCTGTATTTACAGCAATATTCTTCTTCCAGAACCACCGTTTTTTGATATAGTCGTTGTTTTTCCCATGTCCATGACCTGTCTTGACCTTTACTTTGAGGTCCCTGACGCTGAGCGAAATCCTTCTCTCCGGCGCAACAAATAGACCAGTGCTCATTAAAACTTTATGCTATGACCAGAGATGAGTTGAGCTCTAAAGCATAGGGACAGTGGTACGTTTTATAGTGAACTGGTGGTCCAAAGCGGAAGTCTTATAATTAGGTTGAATATAACGCCAAGAGCAGCGCATAGCCACAACGTTCTTATCTCAACAAATATCACTTCACAAAAAGGAATTTCTCCGTTGAAACAGAGTGGCACATACTATCTTCATGCTAGAGACTTCGAAATCCTTTAATGCAAAGATATGATTCAGAATCTAATACATCCTAGATCGAAAAGAAAGAGGAAATTTACTATTTTGTGTTCTCAATGGACCGCACAGATAGTTTCGATTGGTGATTTGTCAGTAGTATATACTGCTAATCTAATAGGTTTATAGGCTCATGGACTTGAGAATGTCAAGTACATCTTCTGTCGTTTATCCCCTTTCGTTTATGGCTTACAGTGGTTGTTTGTCGTTTATTATGCGTCGTTTATTATGTCTGGTTTATGATCCATCGTTTGTCGGTTATTATTTATCTTTCCGCGTCTCTCCTTTGTCTTTTGTTGTTCAGGGATCAATGCTTATTCTTTTATCTCGTGAAATAAGATGAACTCAGTTGAAGACTATGTGAATTATATTCCACAGATCTGCAGGTTAGACGCTGAATCCGTACAGGGAAAGCAATCTAATACTGTGATATTCAGGCAAGAACGTAATAAATATGACTGATAAACACTGCTTTTGTGTGTTGGTCAGTTTAAGCTGGGGCTCGGAACTCGGAATTCGGAACCCCAGCTGCGAAACTGAAAATGTCGCTGCTTCCCCGTATTGCAGCATAACTAATGATGTTAAGTTGCATTATGAGACATACATCGTGTTCCACTCAAAATCAAGTATAGTACGCTACCAGTGGGCTCGCCGTTCCACTCAAAGCAGAGCATCATCTGTAGTTCCTATGCTCCGAAAACAAAAACATATTAAATTGCCATCATTATGGAATGAGAAAACCGAGAATCGGTTCAAGAGACTTCCTTTTTTAGTGAATCTTCATGAGCCCAAGGATTTGAAAACCTGAAACCATCACAACCAGATACCCAAATCCTTGATACATCCATTATTGATATTTTTTCTAATCAGCAAATATGCTCAGGATGGTATCGTCTATGAAATGTGCGGTTCTTCCAGGGTTAGTAGTGGACATCGTACACGTGTATTAGGAAAGATCGCAATCCCTCACTAGGCCAAGGAGCTAATACCAGACAACTGTGCTACAGCCTATATAATTCTGTCAGGACCGCAGAGACGTTTTTCTCGGTTTCGGGGATGTTCTCCGGCTTCAGCCATATATAGCCAATTCCATTTTTCACTAAAATGGCTCATATTGCTCGTATTCGGCCGAGAATCTATCGAAAGATGGATTACTACAGGGTATTTATTGGAGATAGGTTGGTGTGCACCAACCCGTTCGATGGGAGGAGGCTCTACATCTTTTCATTCTCTGTATGTTCTTGTCTTCACTCTTATACTCCTATACTTTCTTTCTCGCATTCCTAGTATCAGTAGACTTCAGCCCGAATCAAACTGTTCCCATGATGCGTAAAATACACTAGATCACAGGCTGAATCTCTTCACCAATTTTGTGCAAAACAGTCGATCGGGCGCTTATAATCCAAGCTAGCCTGTGCCATTGAACAGCATGTATTCAAAGCGACCAAACCGATTACTATAGAATCCGTATGCGAGTTGGGACATAAAGGTTTGGTGATTGTATATGGGGAGATAAATCATTTGAACCAGCAAAATTTGCATTGTTCATAACAAAATCAATGTTCATCTTTGGACTCTGACCAATTAAAGCAGTGTGTATCCTATTCAACAAGAACGGCGTAGGCTCCCTGCCAGGTAAATTCCAACTCTTTCGCCAACTCAAATTGCCTTTCTATGGCTCCATTTTTTTTGACAGTTATTATGAGCACAACATTCTGGCAGTTGAATAGAAAGCAGCCGTCCTGTGCACAATTGCATCAAGCTTTCCTTTTGAGCGATATTAGCAGCTTGTTCAAATTTTTCGAAGCTGTATACACACTCAAAACCTGAGTATATTGTGTGTTTCTATCTTCCTTGAGTTAGCAATCGAGGTTTGGGACTGTAAATACCATTCGCAAAAAGCTGTGACTCAAAAGTTCTTAGACAGTTTCCGGATGCTGGTTCAGTGCACAAATTGCGCTTCTTCGATCTGATCCGAACTATTCTCCAACGGCATTTTGTGGAACTCTTGGATCATGAGTTGGCCATCTTCAATTCTTAGAAATGAATCTAAACGAACCGTTGCCTGTCTAATTTCTTGGCAAGATCCAGTTTTTGCCATAATTTCTATTCAGAATACATTTCGTCAGAGGCGATGATTTGAGTCTTTATTGAATCTAGACATCGAAATCTGCAATGATCCGCTTTGCAGCGTCAGAAATATTGTCTTTGGCACTTCTTCTTCCTGACTAAAGCTTCGGAGCTTACTAACGTACCAATACTATTCTAGGGAGCTATCAAAAGAGTGTTGGAATTTTCAAATGGACTCTGCTAGTGTTTTCTAAGAAAAACCAAATCTGAAAAATTCGTAATCGGAAAAAGATGGATCAAAGGTTTGAGTTTTTTTTGGACAGACCCCACATTTCCTGGTCCAATTAGAGCATTCAAGGAAGACATCAACGAGTTGAATGTTTTGCTCTATTTCCTTGATTCACTTATTCTTGGGAGGTTTGGATGTTTTCCTTCTTTTCTTTCTTTTCTTTCTTTTCTTTCTTTTCCTTCTGATCCTTCAGTCTTCTGGGCCTTAGAAGATAAAAAAAAATTAGCTTGACTACGTCTTGCATGACACTGTTCAATCATCTCTGCCTCGGCTGGTTCTCCTTCTACCTTACTACTGTTGACCAAAACAATTTCACTCGCCGCCTCTTTGACGTGAGAGCCAAGTTCTATACTGATAATTCTGTAGATATCTTTAAACACAGTGTTAAAAATCTTGACTATTTCATCAATACTGTCAATGGCCTTCTGAAGAGATCCTATGAAAAAAATGTTTCCATTAAAAGCCTTGGAATTTGATAGATTGATTAGAACGAAAACGTGGCTGAAATTGTCAAAGAATTATAGTCGTTTGTGCTCTGTAAAGAGACGCCGAAACGGGATTTCAGTCTCACTTTTCGAAGAAAACTATTCACCAGTTTCAGCATTGGCAGATCTTACCCCTTGGCGTCAAAACAACGATCATCAAAATCATCTTCCAGCATTAGTCACTATGAAAAAAATCTCTGCCATCAACTTAATTGGAGTATAAGTACCTCTTGTGTGATGCCGAAATGATTTCACTTTTTCTCACCTTACGCGAGTTAGGTGTTCTGCTTCGTCTATAGAGACATGAACGATAATGGCCTTCATTACCGCCAAAGCCACTGTCTCACAGCCTGGGACAATGTTGCGAGCCCTTCATCACCAGAATATCTCACAAGCTTCGGTTGGTCAAAAATCTTTCAGAACTTCTTCTTGGGAATTTCTGGAAAATCCGTCAACATTACCACCAACAATATCTCTATATATCGTACAATCAAGATTGATTTCTTGTGCTTTCGCATCTCTTTGTCTTTGCAAGGTCAATCTTTTTTTTCTGTAGTAGAATCCCGCACCTAGAACTTTGACTGACACTAACCATGGTAAGAGACAGACATTCATTCTTCTCTTGTTTGAGGTGCTGGGTTGTCCTTGGGACACTACTCAGAGCTCATGAAAATGCGGATTATGAGGATCTTCTGAGTTGAATCGGTTAGAGCTTCATCTTAATATTCTTTCTTCTAATGTTCAATGATACTTGCAGACTCTGGTTTAACTGGAAACAGTTTGCGAATCGGCATGTAGAATATATCCAATTGGCAAAGAGGGAAGGGTTCTGGAACAGCGATAAAAGATATTGCAGGATTTGACCAGACATTCACCTTAGTGTTAATCGCTAAGAAAAGGATTGCGATCAATACACCGACAGTCTCTCTTGAGCTCTGATAAGATCTTGTTCTTAAGCGACTAGATGCTGAAATCACACTCCAGGTGCTTTAAATCATCAGCTTCGGTGAGTTTTAGGTATAACTTGGCGATAGCGGCCTTCAATGAAATATTAGAAATGAAATGAGAGGAGAAGATAGCAATTGGGGCTGCTTCCCACAAACTGATTTTGAATTTCCACAGAGGTTCAGTGGTTTTCCAAAAAACCTCCGGTGGATCTTTATCGTGACTAAGGAGCACAATGTCAGAAATACTGTTGTCAATCTTATAATCGTCAAGATAGAACAGGCCTGGCAAAACAATCACATCTCCTGAATGAAGAATCAAAGTCTGCAACTGGATATACCTTTTATAAAGAACTGTGATGGTTGAGATCTTTGGACATGCCGGGATACTAGTCCGCTGTTCATTGTGCGCTTCATCGATGCGATGCAAGTGATTATTTATCACCCTGCTATTGACCTCTTGAATCTTGGAACGGACATTCTGGATGTATAGGAATGGACTCAGCTGAACCATTATCAGTCTCAGTTCCTGATATGAGCCATTACTATCTGCTGCTATTCCAATCTCGGTGTACATCTTGCATACAAGTAGCCGTCTGAAGCGCTCATTAGAAACATTACCAAACTCAGAAATAACAACGAGCCCTTTGGATGCGTCATAATCAAGTCTTCGACAGCTTTTCTTCGCGACTGAAGCTCTAAAGCCTGATAACAGGCTAATATACTGAGGTATACACTCTTAGCTGTACTTAGTACAGCGATAGCCAGCTTTGTATCTCATATGAATACCCCTTGAAATCCAACTTCTTTCCTCAATCACACGCTCTTCATCTTCGTGTTGACAAGGATCAGACACTGTAACTGCGGTATATAGTGAATACCATCTCCATGGAGATTCGACGGTGAAGATATAAAAGGCCGTATACTTCACTGCAACGGCATATCTGTCCACCTTGGGATAATTGAAATATAGCAATATATGTGAGGGCCCAAGGACCTATCGGAGCTTAGTGTCTCTATGACACCCAAATCTGGGGTATAAGAACACCCTTAGCCTCTACTGTATAATCGCTCCATCTTAACAATAGAACCAATCAATTGTGAGTCTAATTAAGCGTCTTTACCCTTACAGCCTTAACTGTATATTATAAAGTCATTTATGCTACTAAAATAAGTGCCAATCAGTCATCAGCGTCCAAAAAGTGTCTTCAGCAGTACCATTTATATAATATATCACTTGTCATTGTCAAACCATCTGAGACGTATAGGGGCACGTATGCTGGTGATCTGAGAACACTTCTCGAACTTAAATTTCACTTGAATATAGTATATTCTTGAAAATAAACACGCCTGGAAGTTTGGTACCAACGTTTCAGTGATATTATCTCGGTAATCCAGCGAGAGCTTGATATCTTTTACCCATTCTCCATTCTCCTTGTGCCATTGGCCATAATGGGCCACCTTATTCTTTAGAACTGGTAATTCGAACATGTCGGATTTCATCTCTTTCATGGCTGTGATATCCTCTTGAATACAATTATCCACATATCTATCAATATTGAATCCTTTCTCAGCAAACCGACATTTCAGCTGTTCCAACGTTTCACTATACTTTTTAAATTCGTATTTCATCTCCTGTAAGCCATCATTCTGGCCCAGCAGAATATCAGTGGAAAGTTTGATCGGGATAGGACGCTTTGAATAGATATTCACCGCAAACAAACTTGAAGTGATCTGAGCAATCTCTGGAGGTTGCTGGAATGAGGACATATCGCTCGGGTTGAAACTTATCTGGAATTGTAAATCCGTCAGCTTCTTCTTTTCATTCATGGAAAGGGTTTTGGTCAGTGTATCGATATTCTTCATACCCAACTCGTTCAATTTGGAGACTTCGTTAACTTTTCTAATTAATGGCGGAGAGACATATGGCAAACCATGCTTTGGAACATGTGTACTAATACGTATGAGCCCACTTTCGCTCAACTTCTTAGCCTTGCCAAACAGCGTTTTCTTCTGCTGTGCAACATATGCCATCGTAGTTTCAATCTTCGAGAGATCCTGTGCTGCAGATTTTTCAGTTTTTAATGGCAAACTCTGTGCAGATTCCTCACCATTGTGCTTGATACACCCTCCAGTGCGCAATTGTTTCATTTTGATGTCATGGTCCAACTTCCTCACTTCTTCTTCTGAACCTTCCTCGTTTAACTTCAATAACCTTTCAGCATTGTTGAAAGAAGATTGGATAACTTCTTTCAGTGTGTCAAGCGCTCTTTTAGAAGAGAACAAACTTACTGAGAAACCAAATGGGATGAATCTCAAAGCATATTGTCCTGAACGCATTACTGACAATTCGGGTTGACCTGTGTCATCTCTCAAGGTTGGATGAGATCCAATGAGTACGGCATTAACACTATAACTCACACTCAAATTATCATTTGATAAATCTTTTGTCAATATCGGAGAACCACGAGTTCCGTTATGACCATAATGTAATGCTGAGTTGACAATAATTGTAGAAAGTTCTCCGCTGTTGGTGTATCTATCGATGCCGAAACTGGGCGGTAATAGAGTGTGTACCTCTTGTTGATGAGGGCAAGCATTATCTAAAAGGGTATAAGGGACTTTGAAGAAGAAGAATTTCTTATAATTAGTGTTAGGCTCTAATACGCTCCTAGCGTTGAGCCCTAAGACACAGCCATCCCAATCTTTCATACCAGCTTTGTATCTGACGTTGGTGGATGGAGACACCCAACCAAAAGTCCAACTGGCATTCATATCTATCATTTTCAAGAATCTCATATTATGCATTTTTCTATCTGCAGGATTCGCCACTGATGTGACACCTTCAAGAGTGATGTTGAACATGTGGAATGGGACAGGCTTGGAAGATCGATTAGAGATAATGACATAGCCATGAACAGCATCACCAGAGGTATACTCCTTCAGCATGTCCTCCGCTTCAGGCTTCTCCAATGGTTGTGGTGCAGACTTTGTGACGTGGATTTCGACAGTAACAAAAGGATGGGCAGGCATCGAAGGGAGTTTATGAACATTATCAATAACGTTCCTCACTGTTGTGCCTAATGGGGAAAAGACATCGTCCGATGGTGTAAATGCAGTGGAATATGTTGATACAGAGATTCCAGATTGAGGGGCAGATACAGACAGTGTTGTGCTTGCATTCAACGATGGTGATGAAGGTGAAGACGTGGAGCTATCGCAGTAGTCAGGTGGGTGCGAGGTAGGGATGAATTCGGACCTGTTCTGTACCGATTGATACATCTCAAACGAAGGTAGCACATCAAAGACGATATCCTGACCCTTGAACTCTCTGTATTCCTCATCGGTGATGAACCCAGTCCGCACCTTGTCTCTTGAGTATTTGGCGGTCCTGATCATCTCCTCAGATCTTTCACAACGTCCAGACTCAGCAGCGTTGGCCTGGGTGTAGTCAACTTCGTCGTAGTATTCTTCCATTCCTCAGATCTTTAACGCCTCACTGGCTTGGTTGTGTTTCTTCTGGGGTGCGCCATCGTTATTTTTGCCAAGCGGACTCAGTGATTTTATATCCGAACAACTTTGGTGGGATCGGATTTACTACGAATTTAGCCCTCAGGGTCCAAGTCACCGATCGGAGTCATGTTTTCATAAACTAGAAGGGATTGAGGCCGATTGTAACGCCTATTAGTTTAGCACCAGAGATATCATGGTTTTCATATCAATGAAGACAGGGGATATGAGACTTTAGCTAATTTCCTTTTTAACTTAAAGATCTTAGCTTAAGGAACTATTAGGGTTGAAGAGGGACCTTCACAACGGTCGAGTCGCTACGGGCACACAAATCATGTTCAGTCTAGCGGAACTCCACTTTCTATGGTTCTAGAAAGCCAGAAGTCACCTAAGACTCATTTTATTATTGTGTTCTCTCGTTCTTGTCTCGCTTCTCCATGAACGTTAATAGAACCGTTGTGTATCGGTATTGTTGGAGGATCTGCTTGGATAGAAATGTAATGTGTAGCCTGTGAAACACAAAACTTGGAAGGAAAAAAAACTGGAATCGGAAGGAAAGAAAGGATTCGAGAGTAAGACCTCCTCAGAAAATTTAACAAAGAACAGTAATCTCTATTATCTTATCTATGCCGTAATAATATTTATGAGATGCCATTCATGTGAGATATACCCAGTACCGCAAGGTTTACCGAGTGAGACAACTAGGGATGAAAGAGAAAATCCCCTTTCTTCAGTTCCGATACAGCCTCATATAATCTAAGCTTTAAAGTACCACTTCAATAAGGACTTAAATATCTAAGTTATCCTATCCAATATTCTTTGTCTAATCCATTTTTGTGCTGCTTTCTTTCTTTGTCCAGTAGGACAGATGAGTTTAAGGTGATAAATCTATCTGATTAAAAATTGTCAAATTTAGGAATTAGATGCCTTACATATTGCTACTATTTCTGGGACAAGTCGGTTGGCGTTATGAATCACACTAATCCTGAAGAGCTGAACCAGTGCTTCGATAATAATAGAATAGTAAGTATTAGCTACTAATATCTTACATTTTAACAGGAAAGAGTTTGATGTCTTGAGACGCCGCTGAGAGTAGCAGGGAAACACCCCCTGCCGGACCGTCTGCACTGTACAGATCTGCTGATTCTAATGTAGTTGAGCAGCAAGATTGAGATATCTTATGACAACATCTTGTCTTCGAATCTGAACCTGATTATTCGTCCTTTCTGCATGTGCCCGGTCAAAATCGAATTTTACACCTACACATAGTATTCCAACGCCTTGAACAAAAAGCATGCATGCACAAAACTGAGACAATCTTTTGTCTATGCCATTTATGTTTCAAATCGTAACGAAGTGGGCGTGGGGTGCGGCATATTGTGTTGCGATGTTATACTAATCGAGGCAATGATTCTGCTTTTGATTTGCTTTTTGTGAATCCTATGATTCCAATCACTCACTATCGATCGTAAGCGACATTGAGAGGTAAAGCGGTATAAGTAGTATTCTAGCCAGAGTACGTGGATAAAAGGTTTTGCTCCCATCAAGTATTCAAATTTTACACTCTCAGGACCGTAACCAATGTTTTCGAAGAATCATAGACTGAGTGGACTAGTGGGCCACATCTTGATCTGCATAAAAGAATTTCTTTCGAAATGAGCTGAGTATTGAAAAAATCTTTTGCGCTCAAATCAAACTTAGAGTAATACCCCCTCCCTGTAAGGTTGGATTAGTAAATTCTTTAGACTATTCTGACTGATTATATATCATAGTATAGCGACTTTCAAGTAGGGTTATTACTGTTCCTTTACCTTAGGAGTGATTTTAGACACTTGACTCATGGTAAGGGCTGACGCATCTGTATGATGTTGGCACCAGCTCGTGATACGGGCTGACGTAACCGTCTGGCCCTGACACTCCCCCTAATGTTTAAATTTACAAAATATGAATCAGGCTTCAATTTATCAACAGCTTCAAAACTATCACAGGGACCTAACTACTGAAATCTTGACCACTCAGCAGAATTGACTTCGAAAAAGTTTGGAGCTTGCGAGAGTAGAATTTAATCAACAGCAGACCATCATGCGCTAACCGAGTTATGATATTTTAAAGAATATGAAAAGACCAGACGGCTACGTCAGCCAGTATCACGAGCTGGTGCCAACATCATACAGATGCGTCAGCCCTTACCATGAGTCAAGTGTCTAAAATCACTCCTAAGGTAAAGGAACAGTAATAACCCTACTTGAAAGTCGCTATACTATGATATATAATCAGTCAGAATAGTCTAAAGAATTTACTAATCCAACCTCACACAGAACAGTCTAAAATATTTCTTGTTCAAATCTTACAAAACGGAGAAAGAATTATAACGGTAAATATTTGCTCCTCTATAAAAGTCTATCACTAAAAGATTCTGAAAAAGAGCCATAATAATAAACAAAATAGAGTGACGAAAAAAAACCTCTAGAGAGGAACCAACATAAGTTACTGATTGAAGTCAGCCACACCATGTAGAAAGAAGGCGGAAGTAATGAAAACGAAAATGAGCAAACGTCAAATGGAACAAGAGACCATGGATATCAGAACACTGAGGCCAGGATTAGAGATAGGAGTGAGACTATAACACCCTTGGTGCACAATCTCGAACCACTGCCTTCATAAAAGGATGTCACCCGTGGAATGTTAGTACCATAAGAGGTAGACAAAGTACTAGCAGTTTCCAGCAGTGAAGAAGTAGCTGTGATACCGACAGCTGTGCCTTGAGTTAAAGAAAATGTCTCAACAATAGAAACTCGACTTTGGGAAATCTGGCTAGAGGTAGAAACAGACGTGGATTTCCCCTCTTGCTGGACCTCCGAAATAACAGAAGTAAGAACGCCAGAACTAGCCGAAGCTGTTGTACCATAAATAATAGCGCTTGCAGTTTTCACTGACCCTTCAGAGTCAGTTGTCGGGTAGTGAGTCACAGTACCAGTGACAGTTGTCTCTCCTACACCACCACTCTGTTTGAGCGATCTGGTGCTCAAACACGGACCAGTAACAGTCACCGTCTCGAAAGACCCATCAGATTTTGTAATAGTGGTAATATGAATATCAGAGTTGAAATAAGAAACCATACCAGAGCTTTCCCCATTTGCTGTCACAACACCCGGAATAATTGCCACAGTAGAGTCACTGCCGATTGTGAAGTAGGTGGTAGTGTAATCACCCGTCCAAGTGGTAGTGGTGGTAACAGTACCTGGGTAACCAGAAGATGTTTCCGGAACCTCAATGACCTCAGTCACAGTAGAGTCACTACCGGTTGTGAAGTAGGTGGTAGTGTAATCACCAGTCCAAGTGGTAGTGGTGGTAACAGTACCTGGGTAACCAGAGGAACCAGAAGATGTTTCCGGAACCTCAATGACCTCAGTCACAGTAGAGTCACTGCCGGTTGTGAAGTAGGTGGTAGTGTAATCACCAGTCCAGGTGGTAGTGGTAGTCAGAGTACCTGGGTAACCAGAAGATGTTTCCGGAACCTCAATGGCCTCAGTCACAGTAGAGTCACTACCGGTTGTGAAGTAGGTGGTAGTGTAATCACCAGTCCAAGTGGTAGTGGTGGTAACAGTACCTGGGTAACCAGAAGATGTTTCCGGAATCTCAATGACCTCAGTCACAGTAGAGTCACTGCCGGATGTGAAGTAGGTGGTAGTGTAATCACCAGTCCAGGTGGTAGTGGTGGTAACAGTACCTGGGTAACCAGAGGAACCAGAAGATGTTTCCGGAACCTCAATGACCTCAGTCACAGTAGAGTCACTGCCGGTTGTGAAGTAGGTGGTAGTGTAATCACCAGTCCAGGTGGTAGTGGTAGTCAGAGTACCTGGGTAACCAGAAGATGTTTCCGGAACCTCAATGGCCTCAGTCACAGTAGAGTCACTACCGGTTGTGAAGTAGGTGGTAGTGTAATCACCAGTCCAAGTGGTAGTGGTGGTAACAGTACCTGGGTAACCAGAAGATGTTTCCGGAATCTCAATGACCTCAGTCACAGTAGAGTCACTGC